>QRFJ01004420.1:225119-447704 GCA_006176705.1 Cocos nucifera
GTATAGTAGTATATATATATTTTTCTGTAATTCAAGACTTAATGAAGGAGGTTCTCTTCTTCATTAAGTTTTCACACCAGAAGAGCGAATGAACACTAGATTCCCAGAAACAATTAAAACAGTCTATTTCTTCATTGCTTTTTTTATTTATTTGCTATTTTATGAATCTTATTATCATGAAACTAAATTTTTTTTATAGGCTAACGGCGTGTAGTACTCTTTTGATGCCATATTCAGTATAATTTATTTTTATTTTACAATTTTATTCATGAGAGTATATAAATCTGATCTTATGCTTTTAGATTACTGATCATCTTCTAATTGATGCTGATTGAACATAGATGTACGGACTAAGTACATCTATGTTCATTGCTTTCTGATTTAAACCTTGTATTATAAAATCAAATTAGATTCATATGCATCATGTGAGAATTTCTAGTGTGCTTGGACGCAGCGTATTTTAATTAGAGGGTTTTATATAAACTTAAAATTAATATTTATTTAAATTATACCTAGACCAAAAAGATAATTAATAAATATTGATAGTTTGCTATGCCTGAACCAAAGGATAGAGTGAATAAACTGGAGGACTCACCCATCAATGAAATAAATTAATCTAATAACGCTGAATATTGTATTTGACTGAGTTGGTGAACTGATTTTCTTTAGTAATCCATTGCTCTTAAGTTTAAAATCCTAATAATTATACTCTCTCTAATTTTCTTAAAAAGTTTAATTAGTTTTTTATTTTATTCTTTAATTCTATTCTCATAAATCGATCTTCTAAATAAAGCATAGAGAAGAGCTTTTCAGTACTTATTTTTAATCCTCTAAGGAAACGATAACTTGAAGGAAAATTTCTGATTTTTCGGATCTCAAGTTCGTTCAGATCTGAGTCAGATCAAGAGATATATTTTATAAAATTTTTTTTCTTTGATCTAAATCAGATCTGAGATATTTTAGATCTGATTCTTATATTTTATATAATTAAAAAAACATTAGTAAATTAAATCAAATTTAATTTACCTTGAAGTGGGTATCCTATTACCACTTGATGATCCTGTAAGCACGAAGATTTTGGATCTAGCCCGTAAGTGCCTGGCCTCTACGATTTCACTCAAGCTGGATCTGAAGATCCTCTTCTTCTCTATCACATCTCCAAAAATCAAATCTGGATCTGATCTAGAGGATCTTCAAAATATCTTTTCGAAGATCAGCAGTCGTCTTCTGCAGTAGTGCAGCCCTTCTAGCTTTCAGTCGCCTTTTCTTCATCGGATGCACCAACCAAGGTCCAAAACTCCTTTTGATGCAGAGAGGAGAGGGAGAAGGTAGGTTTGGATGGAGGAGGAGAGGAGAAGCAGCTTGGGGCGTGGAGAATTTTATGCTCTTTGAGTTGGTCGCAGGGTCTATTTATAGATTAAGGTGATCCACTCCTTTCTTCTTCCAACCAATCAAAACTCTTTATGAAATCAGATCTAAATCTGATTGGTGAAATGAGTTCCATGGATTCCTCCTTAGAGGCACACTTAAGATCAGTCAAAGATGGTTCTTAGGAGAAACTCTAATCGAAATGTAAAAAGGAGATGGAGTCCCTGTCCAATATAGGGACTCCTAGTGCCTCCCAGCTTGGGCACACGCCAAGGGTGGCAGTGCGCCCTCCTCCTTGATCAGGTTCTGGCAGGAGGACAGGCTCCCTCCAGCTCATCCAATAGGTGCGTGACCTATGGACAAAAGTAAAGTTATCAATGGTCAACTATTTGACCAGTCAAAGGTCAACTTTTGACCAAAGTCAAAGGACGAGAAAATGGCTAGGTGACAAATGTAAGGTAATGGTCTTACAAAATAGGACCTTTTCTGACTTAGACAGCTCTGTCCACAAACAAAGTGAAGGCCTCTAAATGAGCATCTAAACCTTACTCAGACCTCATCAGCAGGAGATAACTATTTATGATAGTATAAAGAAGAACGTTAGGTTCAATCAGTGTCTACACACGATTTCTTGAACCTAATTAATTCTCATTCAGTACATATTGAACTGGATCAGTTCAATTGATGATCACCAGATTCAAACCTTATATTGTGTGATCCAGTTGGATCAGTTTCTGTATGGTAATGGAATATGTCATGATCTCTATCATCGACATCATCGAAACTCCTCCTTACGATGGATCAGAATCTCTTCGATTTGAATAGCTAGAAATGACTCGATTCATCTTAATCATTCTAAATGCTCCCAATATCACCCCGTGTACATCCTAGCAGTAATATCAAGGATGGTTGACAAACGACCCAATCAGAGAACTGAATCGAACCTCTTGGGTATCTCTTACTTCTTTTTTTTTAAGGATACCTCAGGAACAGAGGGCCCTTTCTCTAGCATCAATCCTGTTGATGTAGAATCTAGTTGACGTCGGATCGAGCTGGAGTTGAAAAAGAAGAGGTCGCCACCGGTGACCTACAAAATAAAGTCCCATCCGGAGTCGGTGGTGGTGGCTCTGGTAGGACCCTCTGATGATCAAGTCAGCTCTTCTAGCCAACAGAATGGAGTACTTAGGTAAGAATTCAGCAGAGTTTTTGAAAAAAGAAGAGAGCTTAGAGAAAACATATCTGGAGGATTTCTTTTATAGATGGAGTCCAGAGTAGATTGATAGTGACAATCGTAATCGTCCAATCATGGGCCGCTCGAGGCCACGTGAAATTTATTACGGAGGAAGGGGTCACTCGTAATAGACTGATAATGACAGTCGTAACCGTCTGATAGTGGGGTCACTTATAGCAGACTGATAATGACAGTTGTAACTGTCCGGTAGTGGGGTCGCTTGTTCGTTGAGATTTAATAGTTGAAGTTTGGAGGAAGCAGGCATTGGTTAGTGAAGAGTTTTGATATATATCAATTCAAGAGAAGTTCAGACTCTTAAACAGAATATGACTAGAGGAGATCATCTGGGAGGAATACTACTTGAAATCTAAAAGTAATCTGCTGGGAGAATTCAGATGGAGTTCGACTGATGGAAAAGTCTAGAAGAAGTTCGATTAGTAGAGAAATCCGACTGAAGGAGAAGTCCAAAAGGAGTTCGACTCCTGAAGAAATCCGATTGAAGGAGAAGTCCAGAAGAAGTTCGACTGCTGGAGGAATCCGACTAAAGGAGAAGTCCGGAAGGAGTTCGGCTTCTGAAGGAATCCGACTGAAGAAGAAGTCCGGAAGGAGTTCGACTACTGAAGAATTTTCAATCGAAGCTCTTCTATGATTATCAGTTACATTAGACTAAGCATCAAACTGGACTTCGACAGGAGCAAGATTTATCCCTAACAAGATCTAATCTAAAAATAATCTAAAAGATGCATATATAATACATCAAAGAGCCTGCTGCTCTGATATCAATTAAGGGTATGCACAGGATTTTTAGCTCTATTTTCAAAAACTTTTTGAAAAATCATACATAGCGAAAACTATTATTAATCAAATTAATAATAAGAGCTACGCTGAAAATCCTACACAATTAGGATCTAATGTATAATATATGCATGCATATATGAAAAATAAAATAGCAAGTGTAGTAAAACTATTTTATTATTTCTACATGTTCAGAACACATTATCTTTTTATGGGTAGATGATCTCCGTAATTTGATCTCTTCGGTGTAGATTTGATCGCCGTGATGTAGCCACATATGTGTCTAGCCTCCATGAGTAATCCACACGAGGCTCAGATCCCGACCAACTCCTCCTGAGTGCTAGCTCGTGTAGAAGTCTTTGTAGGGTGATGCAGATCAAACTCTTTTGATCTTCTTTATCGGGTCTTCGAACTCTCCGGATCCTAATGACTGTAGAAGAGATTTAGCAGAGATTTTTACCAAGATTTGTGTACTCATGACCCTCGTTCCTTACAGATCTAAATCCCAAACCCTAGACAGTTTCTAGGATATGCACTCACCCAAATATCCTTGTGCCTAGAACTCTTTCTTTTTTGGTTTTTCTTATGCACGCAGAGAAGAGACTTTCTCTTTTCTCCATTGCTCTCTCCTCTCTTTGTTAGGTTCTCTATATTCTGCATGCCCATAAACTCAAACATTTTATAGATCGCACAAACAATGAGAGGTGTGAGGGAAAGATTTAGATCAAGTGGTTATCCATTCAAACTCAAATCCTATTTGAATTGAAGTTGTAACCAGATTAAACCTAATCCATATGGCGCATGAGAAGGGAGAATGCATGCCCTCCCTTGCATAAAAAAAATATTCATAAGAAACCTCTTTCTCGTGGAGATAGTATGGCACAAAATAAAGGATGAAGTGGTGCATGGGAAGACTAGTCAAACTAGTCTCTTATTTGACATCCAACTGAACCAATCCAATTCAAATTAGTTAGGCCCAATTAGACTAATTTAAACCCAACTTATTTAGACTTAATTAGGCTCAGTTAAATCAATTAATCAAGCCAAATCTCTGATCAAATCAGAGATCAAACCTTCTTGACGATTAGATCATCTCATAACCTAATCGGATCAAATCCAAATGAATCTAATTCAATTGGACTTGATCCAAAAATAATCACTAAATTAAATTAAGTTATTTAGTAATCAAATCACTAATCAATCTTCTCTTGATCAGCCATTAGATCGAATAGGAACCTCTAGTATGTGTTACCCCGTAGGTTCGAACCTAAGCCGATAGCATAGAAACCAATTTTCTATACTAATCGAAATGACCATCTAGCAATGATACCCAATGTTCGGATAGGCCGAATGATGCAATCACAACATTCAGAATCTATATGAATATGGTTACCGTATAATTCATTCCTTTGACTTCTGTGCATAGGATGACTCAGGGTTTAACTATCAACCTTGGAAGATACATCTAAATCATGTCTCAAAGCAATTAGTCCTATGACCACATACAAGGACTACCCTGACCAAAGCTTTGCTAAATTAAAATACTATTGAACACAGCTCCTGAGTCCAAGAGTGGTCAATCCCATCTTGATTCATGCACCGACTCCTTAAGTACTTAACTATACTCAAAAATCTTTCATCACTAAATTAGAAATTTAGATAGTCCGACATCAAAGCACAATGAGTTGCTTGGAAGTCACCATGGTGATCTCAAGTTGAAGGGATAATTATGTCCATATTCCATTAGATCAATTCTTGATAGTAGAAAAGCTCTGAAGTTGATCACGTTCAGTGTAGATGTACCCCTACATCTCACCTACATGCCATACCAGTGTCTCCACACTCCTTGGTTAAGAGAACAACCAACTTATATGGCATACAATGATCTATATTTGATAAATATTATCGTCCTTGGTAACAACATATCATTTAGTCATGAACTTATTTAAGGACTAAATGATGAATCCTTCTTAGTCGATTCTAAATAGTTCTAAGAACTTTATCACAACAGATAGGAGTTCATTCGAAGATGAAAGATTTATGATAAAAAAATTAAAATAATTTTTATTTAATTAATAATTCATATACAATTACATAAATTAGCTCAATCGTTAATAGACTAACGATTAGCTTTGGGATACTATTTTCAACAATCTTCCGCTTGGTCTAAAACCAATTGGTGCAGTATTTATACCCATCTTTGACTTGAAGTCATCGAACTCCTTCACCATAATGGCTTTAGTGAATGGATCGATCAGGTTCTCCTTTCTATCGATCTTTTGAAGATCAATGTCACTTTGATCCATGATCTCCCAGACAAGATGGAAGCGGTGCAGAATGTGCTTCATTCACTGGTGTGCTTTGGATTCCTTCGCCTGAGCAATGACTCCAGAGCTATCGTAGAAGAGCAGAACTGGACCATCTAGGGATGATGCTACTTCAAGCTCGGTGATGAACTTCTTCAGGCACACTACATTTTTGGCAACATCTGATGCAGCAACATACTCTGCCTTGCATACTGAATCGACCATGGTATGCTACTTGAAACTTTTTCTACAGACAGTACCATCATTAAGGATAAACATATATCTCGATATACTCTTACTATCATCATGATCAGATTGAAAACTAGAGGCTATAAATCCCACAAGTTTCAATTCTAATTCACCATAAACAAGCCACTGATCCTTAGTATTTCTCAAATACTTTAGGATGGTTTTAACAACCTTCCAGTGATTCTTCCTTAGATCAGATTGGTATCTACTCACTACTCTTAGTGAGTATGCTACATATGATCTCGTACATATCATGGCGTACATGATAGAATCCACTATTGAGCATATGAAATTCTACTCATACACTCTCTCTCTTGAGGTGTTGTCGGATAATCCCTCTTTGAGAAAGAAATTTGATAGCCTATCGATAGATAGCCCTTCTTGAAATTCTCCATGCTGAACCTCTTCAATACAGTATCTTTGTACGTGGACTGGGACAATCCAAGCAATCTTTTAGATCTATTTCTATAGATCTTCATCCCTAGGATGTAGGAAGCTTCTCCCAGATCCTTCATGGAGAACTCAGACAACAACTATTTCTTTATTTCTTGTAATATAGGGACATCATTTTCGATTAAGAGAATGTCATCCACATACAGAATAAGGAATACAACTGTTGGATCATTAGTTCACTTATATATGCAGGGCTCTTCTTCGTTCTTAACGAAGTCATACATCTTAATCATCTTATCAAAATACATGTTCCAACTCCAAGATGCCTGCTTCAGTCCATAAATGGACCTTTGAAGCTTGCATATCTTAGACTCATCTATGGATGTGAAATCTTCATGTTGAATCATATACACCTCTTCATCCAGCTCTCCATTTAGGAAAGTTATTTTTATATCCATTTGCTAGATTTCATAGTCTAGATGAGCAGTTATCGCAAGCATGATCCGAATGGACTTGAGCATTGCCATAGAAAAAAAGTCTCATCATAGTCAATACCATAATGTTGACGATACCTCTTGACAACCAGACGGATTTTATAGGTCTCCATCTTTTCATCTGCATTCTTTTTTCTTTTGAAGATCCACTTACATCCTATGAATTTTACCCCTTCAGATGGATCAATCAATGTCCATACATCATTGACTTTCATAGACTCTATTTTGGATTGCATGACCTCAAGCCATTTTTCAGAGTCGGATCTCTGCATTGCATCCATGTAGGTGATCGGATCCTCGTCATTCTCATCAAGTTTGACAGGATCACCATCCCAGACCAAAAAATCATAGTATCTATCCGACTGATGTGGTACTCTATTAGATCATCTTAAGGGTGCAGGTTCAGTAGGCTCTGGATTTTATCGAATCAAATTCAGTTCAGGTTCAGCTACTTGTGTCGATTCTTTCACCTATCGAACTTCCTCAAGCTTGACCTTAAAGGCATTAGTCCCTTGACTAAGGAACTTTCTTTCTAAAAAGACTGTCTTAAGGCTGACAAACACTTTTTGTTTATCAGCTAGGTAGAAGTAATACTCTTTGATCTCTTTTGGGTATCCTATAAAATTACACTTGTTAGACCTAGGTCCTAGCTTGTCCGTTACTAAATATTTGACATAAGTCGGACACCCCAAAATTCTAAGATACAAGAGTACTGGCTTACGCCCTATCCACATCTCATATGGCATTCTAGAAACAGACTTACTCAGAACCTATTCAGAATATAACTAGCTGACTCGAGCGCATATTCCCAAAAGAAGATCGACAGATCGACAAATCCCATCATAGATCGAACCATGTCCAATAGAATTTGATTCCTCCTTTCAAACACACCATTATGCTGTGGTGTTTCAGGAAGAGTCCATTGGGAGAGAATTCCATTCTCTCTAAGATATATCAGAAATTCATTGAAAAGATACTCAACCCCTCGGTCAGATCAAAGAATTTTAATACTCTTTCTAATTTACTTTTCTACCTCATTACGAAATAGTTTAAACATTTCAAATGACTCTGACTTATGCTTCATTAAATAGACATACTCATACCTCGATAGGTCATTTGTGAAAGTTATAAAGTAGAAATAGCAATCTCTAGCATTTGTATTCATGGGTCCATATATATCAGTATGTACTAAACCCAGGAGTTCACTGGCACATTCATCCTTTTCAATAAAAGGTGACTTGGTCATCTTCTCAAGAAGATAGAACTCATAGGTCGGTAGTGATTCATAATCACTGACCTCAAAAATTTCTTCTTAAGCCAACCTAGTTATTTTATTCTTGTTGATGTAACCTAGCATATAATGCCAAAGATAGACATCTGACATATCATCTATTCTAGGATGTTTACCAAAGGTTTAGACTACATTAACAGGCTGTGATAATAGATAAATTTTATTATTCAATTATCCAATACAAACTATAATACTATTCAAAATGATATCACAAAAATTTGCTTTTATTGTAAACTGATAACTGTTCTTGGCCAAAAGGCCTATAGAAATTACATTCAATAAAAAACTTGGACAAAAGTGATAATCACTAAGAATAACTCTATGAGAATTAATTACGAGGTTCATGACTCCTAAAGCTAGAACTAAAATTTATCTTCTATTTTCAACATTCAGGAATCTTTCGCCTTCATCAAATCTCCTACTGACCTATAAATCCTACATCAAATTACAAATATGATAAGAACTTTCGGTATCTAATACCCAGACAGTAGTATTACAAATTGAGAAGTTGCAAGATGTTATCATATAATTACCTTGTATAGCAACCACTTGCTTCCTCCTCGGTCTATTTGGATCTAGGGTGGCAATGTACTGAGGATAGTTTCTCTTCTAATGCCCCTGCTTCTTATAAAAGATGTATTCCACCTGGCTCTGATCGGGTTTGCACTTCTTGGTCTGACCCTATGCAGACATCCCAGCATGTGGTTGCACCTTCTTGCTCTTTTTTTTCTTATTCTTCTTTTCTTTCTTAAAGGATCGATCAGAAGAAGATCCTCCCACTATATTCACCGACCCCTTTTGGAGTTAATGATCCTTCTTAAATTTCTGCAGCAACCCTAATAACCCATGATAGTTCACTATAGGCTTTATCATTCTGAAATGAGTAAGAAAAGGGAGGAAGAATTTAGGCAATGAATTTAGGATCGCATCCTTTTCGAGCTACTCATGTAGGAGAAAATGCAGCTTACTTGAGCATTCAATCAACTCGATCATATACAATACATGATCAGCGACTGATGCTCCATCCCTCAAACAAGCATTGAAAATGACACAACTAGTCTTATGCCTTTCAACGTCGTTAGGCATGCCAAAGGAGTCGTTCAATATTTGAAGCATCTCCTCGGACTGGGCATTTTCAAACCTGTGGCTGAACTCATCATTCATTACCACCAGCATAATGCACTGAACGGTGGTGTGATCATTGAGCCACATCTGGTAAATGTCTCTCACTACCTTAATAGCGTTTGGGGCTAGCTCCTCCAATGCTGGATCAATCAATACATATAAGATCCATTTATACTCCAGGATGATCTTCAACTTTTGATACCAGCTATCAAAGTTGGATTTCATGAGTTTGTCATTTTTCAACAATAATTGAAGCGATAGGATAGTGGCTATTTCTGTACAAAAAAAATCATAGACCTAACTAGTATATGAATTATTTACTCTAGAGACTTAGACTTTAGTCTAAAAATCCTCCCACTATTTTGTTCAAATCAGTAGCCTCTATCTTCAATTCGAGGAATTATTCCTAATTTCTTAGTGGAAACTAGAATCTACATAGGCTAGACACGAGCCCAACTTTGGTTGGTCAACTCGTGTGCACATATGGTTAGATTCATAACCAATTGTTTTACTAAACAACTTTTAGTAATTTATTATTTTTGCTCCGAAAGTCTAATCAGTAGGCTTTGGCCTCTACTGAAAAGATCCAGTTAGGTCCAACCATTAACATGACCATATTTGGTGCATCAGATCAACGAATGATCAAGCCCAACTTTGGTCGGCCAACCTAACCACCATTAGAAAGATATAATCAAATTATCATATTGTGAAAGATAATTCCATTAATCAATAAGCACCAGGTCTTTGAACCTTCAATAATTATTAAACTAATGGATCCATTATCACTCAACTTAATGGAAGGCTATGACTTAGTTATCACCATAACTTTATTATTTTAAGGATCTAATAATTTTAAAAAATTTTATTAACTGAATTTAAGAAGAATTGACCAGCCAATTTGGATCCTTCCACTGACTTCATCAAGTCAGATCAATAAGAACCTAATTCAAGCCAACATTAGGAGCATCTAAATCAGTCAAACTGATTTACCTAATTGACATGGATGAGCCCAAATCACCAAGTGGTCTAATCAAAATCTAATTTACCAGGATGGCCTAATAAGTGAGATCAGTGGAAGGAATATGCCATTAACTCATCAAAGATCGAATCAGTATGAGTAGCTCTCAATTAAACATTACTGGTCTGAGCTTTCAGACTTATCTTAGACACCATCCGATTTATTAGTTTCAATTTGACCGACCTAGCAATTTTAGGTTCGACCGCGTAGCCACGAATCAAGTTTATTTGGTCTTCATTAAAGACATAGGCTTGACCAACTACAACTATTGTAATTTGGTCTAAAGAGTCCTTGATTTAATCTAAATCAACATTTGGTTAGATTTGATTAATTACTCTAATTTAGTCCATTCTTTAACTAACCTTAGGTTTAACCCAACTAATGGACCTAATTCAACTAACTCGATTAACCCATAATTTTATGATCAATATCTTAGGATCTTTAATTCACAATTCTAGATCCTTATTAATCATGCTTAATTCTTAATTAAGTTTAAGGCTGGGGGTTGAGATTCGGTATTTTGAAAATATTTTTCAAATTTTGAAAGTTTCTCTACATCCTACCACTGTTTCACTAAATAGGTCTACTCATTTCAAAAATAGATCGGCTTATTTCAAAAATAAGCACAAAATGTAGGTTAGTCACATAAAACCAGCCAATTTAGACCTTTAGCCAACTTCTCAGTTGGATTGGTTCAGATCCCATCTGAGTTGATCCGAACAGAAGTTGAGCTGGCTCAATTTTTGAGACAGTCGACTCAGGCAAAAAGCTAGAAGCCTAACATTCTTATCGGGCAGGCTTAGATCCCATCTGAGTTGGACCGAATTGAAGTCGAGCAGGCTTGATTCCTGAACAAGCTGGCTATAGCATCAATCCAGAAAGCGTATCATGAATGGCAAGCTGGTCGAGTTGGCTCGATTCTTGAACGAGCCGGCTCGATCGACGAACAAAACCATTCTAAGATCCTATGTATGTTTAATTTAAATCTATATACTCTACATAAAAATCATAAAACTATTTAGATCTAATCTAAATACTAAATCATGATAAAATTTAGATTAAATATTTAAATACATCATAAAAATTATTAGATCTAATCTAAAATTTTTATGATCAATGTTATAGATCGTAATGTACCAAGACAACCTCTCCACTGTAAGGGATAAACCTTACAGCAGGACAACCTACAGTCCATATGATCATTATTTTTATTTTTTAGATCAGATTATTATTTAGATCTAATCTAAAAATAATCTAAAACATGCATATATAATACATCAAAGAACCTACTGCTCTGATACCAATTGAAGGGTACACATAGGGTTTCTAGCTCTACTTTCGAAATTTTTTTCAAAAATCATATGCAGCAAAAATTATTATTAATTAAATTAATAATAAGAGCTACAGATCAAATCTAAAAATTTTACACAATCAAGATCTAATGTATCATATATGCATGCATATCTGAAAAATAAAATAGCAAGTGCGATAAAACTATTTTACTATTTCTACATGTTCAGAACACGTTATCTTTTTATGGATAGATGATCTCTGCAATCTGATTTCCTCGGTACAGATCTGATTATTGTGATGTAGCCACATACATGTCTGGCCTCCATGGATAATCCACACGAGACCCAGATCTTGATTAACTCCTCTCGAGTGCTAGCTCATGTAGAAGTCTTTATAGGCTGATGCAGATCAAACTCTTTTGATCTTCTTCACCGGGTCTTTGGATGCTCCGGATCCTAATGAATGCAGAAGAGATTTAGTAGAGATTTTTACCAAGATCTGTGTACTCATGACTCTCATTCCTCATAGATCTAAATCTCAAATCCTAGACAGTTTCTAGGATATGCACTCACCCAAATATCCTTATGCCTAGAACTCTTTCTTTTCTGATTTTTCTCATGCACGCAGAGAAGAGACTTTCTCTTCTCTCCATTGCTCTCTCCTCTCTTTGTTCGATTCTCTATATTCTGCATGCCCATAAAATCAAATATTTTATAGATCACACAAACAATGAGAGGCATTAGGGAAAGATTTAGATCAAGTGGTTACCCATTCAAACTCAAATCCTATTTGAATTAAACTTATAACCAGATTAAACCTAATCCATATGGTGCATGAGAAGAGAGAATGCATGCTCTCCCTTGCATGAAAAAAATATTCACGAGAAACCTCTTTCTCATGGAGATAGTATGGTGCAAAATAAAGGATGATGTGGTGCATGGGAAGACTAGTCAAACTAGTCTCTTATTTGACATCCAATTGAATCAATCCAACCCAAATTGGTTAGGCCTAATTAGACTAATTTAAACTCAACTTATTTAGACTTAATTTGGCTCGATTAAATTCTAATTAAATCAAGAATTAATCAAGCCAAACCTCTAATCAAATTAGATATCAAACCTCCTTGATGATTAGATCGTCTCATAATTTAATCAGGTCAAATCCAAATGAATCCAATTCAATTGATCTTGATCCAAAAATAATCACTCAAATAAATTGAGTTAATTAGTGATCAAATCACTAATCAATCTTCTCTTGATCAGCCATTACATTGGATAGGAATCTCTAGTATGTGTGACCCCATAGGTTTGAACCTAAACTAGTAGCACAAGAACCAATTTTCTATACTAATCGAAGTGACCATCTAGCAATGATACCTGACGTCTGGATAGGCTGAATGGTGCAATCATAATATTCAGAATCTACGTGCATATGATTATCACATAATTCATCCCTTTGACCTCTATGCATAGGATGACTCAGGGTTTAACTATCAATCCTAAAAGATACATCCAAATCGTGTCTCAAAGCAATTAGTCCTATAATCCCTCACAAGGACTATCCTGGCTAAGGCTTTGTTAAATTGAAATACTATTGAACACAACTCTTGAGTCCAAGAGTGGTCAATTCCATCTTGATTCATGCACTGACTCCTCAAGTATTTGACTGTACCCATAAATCTTCCATCATTGAATTAAAAATTCAGATAGTCCGACATCAAAGTATAATGAGTTGCTTGAAAATCACCGTGGTGACCTTAGGTTGGAGGAACAATTATGCCTATATTCCATCAAAGCAATGCTTGATAGTAGAAAAGCTCCGAAGTCGATCACGTTCAATGCAGATGTACCCCTACATCTCACCTGCATGCCATACCATTATCTCCACACTCCTTGATTAAGAGGACAACCAACCTATATGGCACACAATAATCTATACTCGATAAACATTATCATTCTTGATAATAACGTATCATTTGGTCACAAACTAATTTAAAGACTAAATGATAAATCCTCCTTTGTTAATTCTAAATAGTCCTAAAAACTTCATCAGAATATATAGGAGTTCATTAGAAGATAAAAGATTTATGATGAAAAAATCAAAATAATTTTTATTTAATTAATAATTTATATATAATTATATAAATTAGCTCAATCGTCAACTGGCTGACGATTGACTTTGGAATACTATTCCCAACAAAGAGAGCTTGGAGGAAAATATATATGGAGGATCCCTTTTATAGGTGGAGCGTGTAACAAACTGATGGTGATTGCCATAACCATCTAGTAGTAGGCCACTTGGGATCTCATGGAGTTTGTTATAGAGGATGGTATTCATTATCGTGACGTACCAGTCTGTTGAGATTTAATAATCAAGGTTCGGATGGAATAGATGTTGGCATTGAAGGGCTACAAATCACAATAGTTCCAGAGGAGTTTGGACTTTTCAAAGATTGTCTGTGTGCAGGTTGATTTGTGTTTAATTGGAAGCTAAATTCATATGGGTGATGGGATCCTTCTAGGCAACTGGAAGGAGTTCAACTGGATGGAGATCGATTGAGAGAAGTTTGCCTGTCGGTTGGAATGAGTTTGCCCGAAAGGAGTGCGATTGAAGGAATTCATCCAGAAGGAATGCGACTAGAAGAGTTCGTTGGAAGGAGTGCGATTGGAGGAGTTCGTCTGCAAGAAGTACGATTGGAGAAGTTCATCCAGAAGAAGTGTGACTGGAGGAGTTCATCCAGAAGGAGTGCAACTGGAGGAGTGTGACTGGAGCTTAAGTCTGTCATTCAATTTTAGTCAAAAGGCAATGTTAATATAACAGTAGTTCTTCTTCACCGTTCAAGATTGTGTTGTCAGACTTCTATATGCTTTCGAGAAGCTCTGCGGTGCGAATTTGCCGCTGAGTAGGTTGATGAATTCCAATAGGAGGGGGGTTGGCGGCCGAGAATTTTGGTAAAGAACTTCGACGAGGATTATTCTATCCCCAACACTTATCCTTCTACTCTCGAATTCGAATTTTGAAAGAAGGGAGTGCAGGAAAGTTGCTGCAACCGAAGTCTCTTGCCAGCTTCCCGCTCTGGGAGGGTGGAACTTTTTATCATTTTTCAAATTAGCACTGAAGTTTAATATCGAATGACCTAAAGGGATAAATTTTCTCAAAAATTCATCGAGCACGGAGCTCTATGTATGGTGTAATTATTATTTCATCGGGCGATGGGAGCAAGTGGGACATGTGATGAATCAAGGCTGGTTGGAGAAGTTCTACAATCATAACTTTCTTTGGTTCTAATTTTCTATTTAAATATCTTCTTCTTATGTGAATTCTTACTTTTGTCTGCGCTCCTTCTTCTCCTTCCTCCATTCTCCATCATCCCCTGAGCATCCTATCGCTGTTGCTTTTGTTCTCTTGCAATGCTTCCAGCCATCAGCATACTTCTTGGCTGTCCTTCATCTTTCTGATCTTCTCCTTGAGCTTTTTGATCAATCCAGGTCAGTTCCTCATCTTTGTTCTCCTGATTTCTAGCCTTTCCACATTCTTTTGGAATCTCTTCAAGCTTGTCTGGATAGGTTTCGTAGTTCTTCTTCTCTGAGTCTTCATCATCTCTTTTTCTTAAGTTTTTTAGGGACTTTTTTAAATTTAATTTGATCTAGATGTCATCTGAGGTTCCTTGATCTAGCGATTTTAGGAGTCCGATTGACCCAAACTCCCAAAATTCTAAGACCAAAATAGAACCTGAACCTACAGTATCTCGACCAAATTTCATACCGAGAACCATCCCTTGCTTCCTAACCTCTGAAGATCTGTTATTAATGAGGATCTAGTATGGGATGCTTGCTGAGTACGAGCTGAAACTCTTTGGACTGAGTGGTCAAGCTTGTGCCCCTCCTCTAGGTTGATTTTGCTTGTATTTGAGACCTTTTGTGCTGGATTAAGGCTTCCTCTTTCCATCTTTATGGTAGCTCTTTTTCATTTTCTAAATATCTCCTTAGCTTTCGTGGTGCCAAACTCTTTTAGGTTCATAATAAGATTTTTTGCTCTCTGTATATCCACTGAAGTTCGGCCCACCATTTCTCTTTTTTTAACATATTTTACCTTCAAACATCATCCACTGCAAAGGACTGGTGGTATGTTTCACCCCAGTCTAGCAAGAAGGGATTGCTCAAGGGTGCCCCCTCCTCCATTCATAACGGGAAAGAGAAATTCATTTTTGTTTCTTGCCTGAACTTACACCTAGAACTTTCTCTTTTGAAAAATTTGAGGGATTCCATCCATCGAGCCCCAGGGTTAGATAGAGAGGATCAGGAGTCAGTTAACAAAATTAAAGGTTATCAAACTCCTCCTGTATCCGAGCTAGTAAAAGAACAAACTTTGTTCAACCTCGACCTCAGCCCTATGAATCCAGTAGGTATATGGCCAAAGTTTGTAGGTTATCCCCCACTTCTTCTCTCTATTTTTTTTTTTAACTATACTCTTTTCTTTATTGCAGAAATGGATGCTAAGATGGTTGAGATGCTCTTAAAGGTGCTCCAAGCCTGCAAGAGAATGGGTATAGTGTCTGATGAGCCTTCCAAGAGAACAAAGGTGGGTGCACCTAGCTCTGCAGTGCTTGCTGATGCCGCCTCTGCTACCGAGGCTACCACTGTCATCGAGGTTGCTCCTGCTACCGGGGTTGATGCCACTGTCGAAGGCGTAGGGCCTTTGATGCCTCCGAACCCTCCTGCCAAGGTCCAAGCTCTAGAGCCTCCTCTTGAAAAGGAAAAGGAGGTGGAGAAGAAGAAGACAAAAAAGGCCTCAAGGAAGTCTTAGTAGAAGGCCCACCGCAATGCTGATTCCGACGAGGACTTGGGAGAGAATCCCTTCAACAATCATGAAGTTGTCAGGTATTTGATTGACAAGTTCATCATACCCGAGGTCGTAGACAGAATCATTGATGTCGACATCGATCAACACACTCATCATACCCGAGGTCGTAGACAGAATCATTGATGTCAACATCGATCAACACACTCATCATACCCGAGGTCGTAGACAGAATCATTGATGCCGACATCGATCAACACGCTTAGAACTCACTTGGATCCTTCCTTGAGGTAGTCATTTCGTCCTTTTTCTTTCTAAATTTCTCAATGTTTACTTGTCTGCACAATTCATTTCATCATCATATATATATTTGTTACACAGACAGGCCACCAACTGCTTGGCTACATCAGATCACTGAACCGCTCAAGGTCAAAGCTGGTGAAGGCCCAAGAAGATCACCAGGCCAAAGTTTGTCACCTTCAGAAGGAGAAAGCTGTCGAAATTAATCACCTCTTGGAGGAGAAGGCTATCGAGGTCAAGAGTCTTCAAGAGGCGCTAAAGGAAGAAGAGTGAAAATCGGCAGGGTAGAGGGCCGCTTTGGCCTCTGAAGAGGAGAAGAGGAAGAAGATCGAAGCCGAGGTCGCCGAACTGAAGGAGTAGGTTTCAAGGCAAATCCTGGAAGCGAAGGTCCAAGCAATAGAGAAGTTCAAGGTCTCCTCTGAAATGAGAGACTTGAACATCGAGTTCAGCTGGAAGGCCTTCCAAAAGGGGTTCGAGCTCTACGAAGATTGGATGGCTAGTAAATTTTCAAAGCTCAACCTCAATTTCTTGTATGAAGGGGCTTTTGAAGAGGCGACAGATCCATCTACCATTATTATCGACCTCCTGCCTGCCAAGCCAGCTTCCGCCACACCTCCGACCTCGCCTGCTCCTGCCACTGTTGAAGGGCCTACATTGACTGAGGCTGCTATTTTTATATTTTCTTTCTCATTCCACCATTCCCCTAAAGATCTGAGGCCTCCTATTTTTATATTTTCGTTCTCCTTTTTCTTTTTGTATTTGGATGTTTTAAATTAATGAAAAAAAAATTCTTTTGCTTTTGTTGTGGCATGCTTGCATTTTAGAATACTCATAGCGAGGATAATCATGACTCACCTCCTCCTGATGATGCCACATCGCTACCCCAGGGCCTTCCTCTTAAATCTATCATTAAGGACATGAAGAGAGAGGTTCATCAAGGTAAAGAAAGCTAAAGAAAATAGAGGATGAGCTTCAAAAGTTGAAGAAACATTATTTCGAGGCTACAATTGAAGTTACTCATCTTCGTCAAGTCTATAGAAAGGATGCTATGGACTAGATCAATAAAAAGTGCCATCTAACAGAGGAATTGAAATCGGTGAAGAAGCTTGGTAGCAACAAGATGTGGGTGCTAACAGCCAAGGCAAGTTTCCTAGAAGTCAAGTTGAAGGCTGTGCAAAAAAAGATTCGATTACTCGAAGGTAACTCGGCGTGGTCAACCAATCGGGAGGAGTATGGCCGGGACTAGACAAAGAAGTTCTTTGAACTCTAAAAACAACTACAGGTGGTTGAGGATTTCCATAATGAATACAAACGAGACTGGTGTGGCCAAGTCGCCAACCTCAAGAGGAAGCTCCGAAGGGCTGATGATGAGATCGCTCATTTTTTATGATAATTGTCTAAGGGAGTCCGAGCTAGCTCAAATAAGAACTTGACAGAGGTCCTATCTTTATGGAGCTCTTTGAAAAACTTGTCCACCTTATTTGGGAACAGCCAAATAGAAGTGCGGGAGTTGAAGATGTAGATGGTCTACCAGCAGGATACTATGAAGAATGCAGAGGCCAAGTCGGCTGTGCTAAGAAAGAAGTTAAGGAAAGTCAAGGATAACTCATGGAGGCATAAGAAATTGTTGAGTGAAAGTCTGATGGTTCGGCAGAAACTCGAGAAGAAGATCAAAGACTTGAAGTTGTCTTTGGTGTTGGCTGGCACTGGCAGTCCAAAATCTGACTCCAAATAGGACTTCGGCATCTCTTTTCTTTCTCTCTTTTTTTTTTATAATTGGTCTTACAAACTTTCCTATGTATTAAAATTTTTATTTTAATAAAAATATTATTTTGACAACTTCATCTCAATTGTATGCTTGTGTAGCTTTTCACTTTTTCATCTTCTTTAAGTAACCGGAGGTCTTCATCCATGTCAGGATGAGGTTTTTCACCTGTTCCTGACATGGTTGATCTTTTCTTGTCCTCCTATCAAGATGAGGTCCTCCTCCTATTTCTGACAGGATTGGCCTTCCTTTGTTAGGATGAGGTCATCCTCCTATCCCTAACAAAACTATAGGAGCACAAAAGGGTCGTTGAAAGGATCTCTTTTCTTCTCTTATCTTAAATAATCGAAGGTCTTCATCCATATTATGATGAGGTTCTTCTCCTATTCTTGACATGGTTAGTCTTTACTCTTTTCTCCTATCAGAATGAGGTTCTCCTCCTAGTCCTGACAGGATTGGCCTTTACCTTTGTTAGAATAAGGTCCTCCTCCCATCCCTAACAAGATCATAGGAACACAAAAGGGCCATTGAAAGGATCTCTCTCCTCCTCCTATCTTAAATAATTAGAGGTCTTCATCCATGTCAGGACGAGATCCTTCTCCTGTTCCTAACATAGATGGTCTTTACTTTATCCCTCCTATCAGGATGAGAACCTCTTCCTGTTCCTGATGGGATTGATCTTTACTTTATTAGGATGAGATCCTCCTCCTATCCCTAACAAGATTATCGGGGCATAAAAGAACCGTTGAAAGGATCTCTCTCCTTCTCTTCTCTTAAATAATTGGAGGTCTTCATCCATATCAGGACGAGGTCTTCCTCCTATTTCTAACATAGTTGGCCTTACTTTATCCTCCTGTCAGGATGAGGTCCTCCTCCTATTTCTGACAGGATTGGCCTTTATCTTTGTTAAGATGAGATCCTCCTTCTATCTCTAATAAGATCATAGGAACACAAAAGGGCCATTGAAAGGGCTTCTTTTCTCCTTCTGTCTTAAATAATCGATGGTCTTCATCCATGTTAGGACGACATCCTCCTCCTATTTTTGACATGATTGGCCTTTACTTTATCCTCCTATTAGAATGAGGTCCTCCTCTTATTCCTGACGGGGTTGGCCTTTATTTTTGTTAGGGTGAGATCCTCCTCCTATCCCTAACAAGGTCATAGAGGCATGAAAGGACCGTTGAAAGGGCCACTTCCCTCCTCCTATCTTAAATAATCGAAAGTCTTCATCCATATCAAGATGAAGTCCTCCTCTTATTGCTGACATAATTGGCCTTTACTTTGTCGTTCTATCAAGATGAGATCCTTCTTCTATTCCTGATGGGGTTGGTCTTTATCTTTGTTAGGATGAGGTCCTTCTTCTATCCCTAACAAGGTTATAGGGGCACAAAAGGATCATTGAAAGAGCCTCTCCCCTCCTCCTATCTTAAATAATTGGAGATCTTCATCTGTATCAGGACAAGATCCTTTTCCTATTTTTGACATGGTTGGCCTTTACTTTGTCCTCTTGTCAGGATGAGATTCTTCTCCTATTCCTGATGGGTTAGTCTTTACCTTTGTTAGGACGAGATCTTCTTCTTATCCCTAACAAGATCTAGAGGCACAAAAAGAGCCATTGAAAGGACCTCTCTTCTCCTCCTCCTATGTTAAATAATCGAAGATCTTCATCTATGTCAGGATGAAGTCCTCCTCCTATTTCTGACATGGTTGGTCTTCATATATAGGCAAAGTTTGGTTGAGTAATTTCCTATCATCACATAATTTTATTCCAAGAAATAAAAATATTGAAGTAAAAAAGGTTTATTAAGATAGAATTATTGGTAGTATATTTATAGATTTTCTGAATTCCAAGATCACAGGAGCATTGATCCTCCAAGTTTTTTTAGATAATATATTTTTGGTCGGATGATTTCCACCACCTCATAAGGTCCTTCCCAGTTCGGGATGAGCTTTCCTTCATTTTTAGGCTATGAAACATCTGCTCGTCGAAGTACAAGATCCCCTATTTTAAATGTCTTGCTTCTGACCCTCGAGTTATAGTAGTGGGCTATCCTTTGCTTATAAGCTATCATTTAGATCTGAGCCTTCTTCCACTTTTCTTCCAGCATATCAAGGTTGGCTCTAAGGTCCTGCGAGTTGCTTTGTTCATTGAAGGCCTCTACTCATGCTGAGAGGAGTTCAAGTTCGATCGAGATAACTGCCTCCATCCCAAAAGTCAATGCAAAGAAAGTTTTTTTAGTTGGCAATCTTTGAGTAGTTCGATAAGCCCAGAGCATATGATAGAGTTCGTCTATCCATGTTCCTTTTGTCCTTTCAAGTCTGACTTTTATTTCTTGAAGCAAAATTCTATTAATTATTTTTGCTTCATCATTCGCTTGTGAATGAGCTACTGATGTGAAGTGGTAAGATATATTCAGATCTTCATAGAATTCAGCAAACTTCGCACCTATAAACTGACGCCCATTACCAATGATTAGTGTTTGAGGTAGACCAAATCTACAAATAATTAACTTTCAGATGAAGTCCTGCTCTTTGGCCTTAATGATCTTTGCCAAGGGTTCAACCTCAACTCATTTAGTGAAATAATCTACTGGCACCGACAGAAACTTTCGCTGCCCTGGTGCCATAAAAAAAGGTCCAAGTATATCCATCCTCCATTGTACAAATGGCCAAGGAGTGCTTAATGGTGTGAGTTGTGAAGCCTGCTATCTCTGAATGTTTGTATTTCTCTGACACCTATCATATTTTCTCACATAATCCACCGCATCTTAGTGCATTGTTGGCCAATAATACCCCTGATAGAGTAACTTATGTGACCAAGATCTCGCCCCTAGACGATTTTCATAAATTTCTTGGTGAACTTCTCTCAAGGCATGCTCGGCTTTTGAAGGTCGGAGATACTTGAGTGGTAATGAGTATGATCTCTTGTACAACTTGTTTTCATATAAATATAGTGGAAAGCTTGATTTCTTAACTTTCGAGCTTCTTTGTGGTCTCCAGAAAGAACTCTATCTTTGAGATAAGAAACCAATGGATCAATCCAACTATGCTCATAGTTGACTTGCATTATTGCTAGGGACTCTTCCGAACTTGGGTGTTGCAGGACTTCAAAAAGGACTTCTCTTGGGAGTTCATTCGGGGCTAAAGTGGCTAAGTTGGAAAGAATGTCGGCTCTGGTGTTTTCTGTCTTGGGGATCTGCTGAATATCGAAGTTGTTGAAGGCCGAGATCAAGTCTTTTACTTTTTTCAAGTACTTTCTCATGCTTTTCTTCCGAGCTTCATAATTATTACTGACCTGCCCTACAACCAACTGAGAGTCACTGTAAACCTTCAGGTGTTCTGCTTCCAATTCTTTAGCAATTTTTAGTCTTGCAATCAGGGCTTCATACTCTGCTCCATTATTAGTGGGGGAAAGTCAAAGCATAATACATACTCCGCTATAACTCCTTCTAGATTGATAAGGATCAAGCTTGCACCTGCCCCAGAAGCATTAGACGAACCATCCACATATAGTACCTAGAAGTTTTTAGGAAGATCAGCCTTCTCTTCAAGCGAGCCAGAGATAAAAACTTCTTGATGCTCTAGTTTAGTCTCCTCCGAAATAGTGCATTCCACTAACAAATCAGCCAATATTTGAGCTTTAATGGATGGTCGAGGTTGAAAATGAATGTCGAATTCGGTCGGCTCAATCGTCCACTTTGCCACACTATAGAAGGTATCGGTTCGATGAAGAACCGCCTTAATAGATTAATCAGTGAGGAGAGTAATTATGTACCCCTGAAAATAAGATCGAAGCTTTCTAGCTATAATCAACAAGGCATAGGTTAGTTTTTCTAATTTGGTATATCTTGTTTCTGCATCTCTCAAGACTCTACTTATATAGTAGATCAACCTCTGAACTTTAGCTTCTTCCCTAACCAGTGCGGCTCCAATAGCTATGGGAGATATGGCGAAGTACAAAAATAGCTCTTCTTTAGATTCAGGTTTGGCTAGTAGTGAGGGCAAACTGAGATAGCTCTTCAATTCTTCGAGGGCCCGCTGACACTCAGGAGTCCAGTTGAAGTTCTTGGATTGCTTGAGTACTTGAAAGAAGGGCATGCAACGCTCCATCGATCTTGATACGAAGGGATTCAGGACCGCCACCTTGCCTGTGAGATGTTGAATCTCTTTTATTATTTTTGGGGCAGTCATTTTTTGGATGACTCTAATCTTCTCTAGGTTAGCCTTGATGCCGTGGCTAGACACCATAAACCTCAAAAACTTTTTTGAGGTTACTTCGAGAGTACATTTTATAGGGTTCAACTTCATCTTATACTTACGAAGGGTGCCGAAAGTCTCCTCAAAATTGGCAATATGATTTAGCAAAGATTGGTTTTTAACCAGCATATCATCTATATAGATCTCTATGTTTCGATCAATCTACTTTTTGAAGATCTTATTTATTAAATGCTGATAGATTGCTCCTGCATTTTTAAGCCCAAAGGATAGATCCTGTAACAATAAAGACCATGGTCAGTAATAAAAGCAATCTTCTCCTCATCCTATGGTGCCATCCGGATTTGATTATATTTGGAGAAAGCATCCATGAAGGTGAGGAGTTCATGTCCCGAAGTTACATCCACCAGTTGATCAATCTTGGACAGAGGGTAGCTGTCTTTTGGACGACTGTGTTTAAATCTATGAAGTCTATGCACATCCTCCACTTGCCATTTGCTTTTTTAACCAGAACAACATTTGTAATCTAGTCCGAATAAAGCACTTCTCAAATGAATCCCATCTTAAGGAGCTTATCGACCTCATCCATTATAGCCTTCTACCTTTCTAGTGCAAAACTGTGTTTTTTCTATTTCACTGGCCACCATTTAAGATCCACTCCCAAGCGATATTCTATGATCTCTACATCAATCCCAAGCATATCCGTAGGCACCCAGGCAAAAACATCTGTATTCTTTCGTAAGAGGATGACAACTTGCCTTCTGACTTCTTCCTTCAGATTGAAGCCGATCTTCACAGTGTACTCCTTATTCCCATCATTCAAAGGGATCTCCATAAGGTCGTCAATGGGTTCCCCTCTTTCTTTAGATAGATCATCATGGGTATCAAGCCCATCCATTGGACAAGGGTCTGCTTGCCTTTCTTCCTGTAAGGCAATATTATAACAATGCCGAGCTAGTGCTTGGTCTCCTCTGACCTTCCTGACTCCATAGCTTGTTGAAAATTTTATTTTCAGATAGTAAGTTGAAACCACAGCCTGGAGTGCATTCAAATCAGATCGACCAATTATAGGTAGAGGGTGCTTTCACCACCAAAAAATTGACTTGAGCTCTAGTTTACTTTGGCTATCAACCCGCTACCATAGGCAATGTTATTACTCCATCTACTGGCACTGCATCACCAATGAATCCTAATAGTGAGAAATTCATCGGCCCCATTCTGCTATTAGGTATAGATATTTTAGAAAAAGCATCATAAAATAAGACATCAACAGAGCTTTCATTATCAATTAAAATGCGTTGTACATCATAATTAGTAATATTTAAAGTAACTACAACCACATCATTGTGTGGAAACTGAACTCCCTGAGTATCTTCTTCAGTGAAAGAGATGGGCTCTTTAGTCCACTACTTCTTTACTGGCTCTACCAACGCACTGGCCTCCTCTCGCTGATGTCCCCCAACGATGGTGTTGATGATTCCAAAGGAAGGCCGATCTCCTTCTGGCTCGTCCCACCGAGATGCCTCAAGCTATGGTGGGGCTCTTGGACAATCTTTTCTTCTCTTCGATCGGCGCCTGATGAACTGATCCAACCAATCTCTTCTAATTAATGCCTCGATCTCATTCTAAAGCTGGATTCATTCTTCAGTATCGTGACCATGATCACGATGGTAGAGATAGTACTTATTGGGATTGTAATTGATCGGATGAGTTTGCATTCTCTTCGGTCCTGGAAGCTACTCTCTTATCTCCATCAGCACCTAGATCTTTAAGGCATTCAAGGGTGCATAGTTGTTGAATCTTTTGGGAGAAGTGTTTCGTCAGATCCTTCGATCCAGGCTTCTATGTCAATGAGATCTAGGGGGAATTCGAGCTTGTCTGCACTTAGTAGGAGTTTGAGAGCGTGATCGAGCTTCACTCGATTTGCTTTTAGATGCGGGCTTGCTGGACTCATCCATCTGTCGCTCTCTTACAGTCTCATCATCCTTCAACTTGAAGGCCTCCTTTGCTCGGGCATAATCTTCGATCCGAGCCAATATATCAGCAAAATTCTTGAGGTACTTTCTTTCTAGAGAGGATAGAAGATCATTCTTCTGAAAGCTGTCCTTTAGTACGGCCATGGCTATAGACTGGTCCAAGTTTCAGACCTCTAGCACGACAACATTGAAGCGACTGACATAAGCTTAGATGGATTTTTTTT
Source organism: Cocos nucifera (assembly GCA_006176705.1). Taxonomy (NCBI): domain Eukaryota; kingdom Viridiplantae; phylum Streptophyta; class Magnoliopsida; order Arecales; family Arecaceae; genus Cocos; species Cocos nucifera. Next base: position 249,963 of record QRFJ01004420.1, read on the forward strand.
TCTTCTGCTTTATATTGATGAGGGAGTCCAAACCTCATCTTGGACGTCGGCTGCTTATGAAATGAGCTACAAACTGATGGCTTATTTGGTCCAAAAAGAAGATCATACCCGACTTAAGGCTCGAGTACTAGTTTCTCACTACTTCTTTTAGGATAGATGGGAGAGCTTGGTACAGGATGGCATCTGGTGCACCATGGAGTAGCATCATCATCTGGAAGGCCTTCAGATGGTCGATCAGATCAGAAGTTTTATCATAGATCTCGAACTGGAAGAGCTTAAAGTTCGGTGGGACAAGCTCTTGCATGATTTTGATAAAGAAGGAAGGATAGGTGTAGATATCATCATGATGGACTGGGGCGGCATGATGGAGATCCTCAATCCACCAGTTCATCTCTTGAAGCTTCTGATCGAGAGCATCATCTCGACTATGAATTTTAGAGAGCTGCCGACTGTAGATGGAAAAAGTCACTTTCGAAAAAGAATCATGATCGGAGCAGGAACTCCCTGCTCTCTTCTTCTCCTTCCCAGGGGTAACGGGCCTGCTGATCCAAGTTGTTCTTCTTGATGCCAGTTCTTGAAGCTTTAGATGGGGATTTTCTGGCTGAACTGCCATCAGGAATTGCTGCATGGTCTGCACCACTTCAGTGAGGCCTTAAACCTACTGCATTAACAGGTTAAACAGCCCTAGATCCATCATGATCGTCGATGGAGGGGATTGATGTGCCGATGATGGAGCAAAAGCGGATGGATCTGACTCAGATCTGATGGCAGATGTAGTAGACCACCGGGTGGTTGTCTTCTTCGAAGGTATTTCTAGAGTAAAAAAGATCGAACGAAGATGGATCTTGAATGATCAAAAGAAGAAGATAAACAAGATCGACTGAGCAGTCCTTTTAGAACAAGGACTTAGTAACCCTTCCTCTAGTGCCAATCTTGTTGGTGCAAAAATTCATGAGGATGTCAGAGGTAGCTGGAGTTGAGAAGGTGAGGCCGTCGACGAGACCTACAAATAAAGTTCAAACCAAAGGTAGATGGCTCTGGCAGGATCCTCTGACACTCAAGTTAATTCTCCAACCAATTGAAATGGAGTGCTCAGAAAATAAAAAAGTTGAGTAACGGAAAGGAAAATAGAGCTTAGGAAAAAAGTATCTGAAGGATTTTTTTATAGATGGAGCGTGTAACAAACTATTGGTGACAGCCATAACCATCTAGTAGTGGGCTGCTTGGGGCCACGTGGAGTTTGTTACAGAGGATGGTGTCCATTATCGTGACATGCCAATCTGTTGAGATTTAATAGTCGAGGTTCGGATAGAATAGATGTTGGTAGTGAAGGACTTCAAATCACGATAGTTCTAGAGGAGTTCAGACTTCTCTAAGATCGTCCACGTGCAGGTTGGTTTGTGTTTAGTTGGGAGTTGAATTCATGTAGATGATGAGATCCTTTTAGGCGATTGGAAGGAGTTCAACTGGATGGAGATCGATTGAGAGGAGTTTGCTTGCCGACTAGAACGAGTTTGCCCGAAAGGAGTAAGATTGGAGGAGTTCATTCGGAAGGAGTGCGACTGAAAGAGTTCGTCCGAAAGGAGTGCGATTGGAGGAGTGTGACTAGGGCTTAAGTCTATCATTCATTTCTAGTCAAAAGGCAAGGTTAATATAACAGTAGTTCTCCTTTATTGTTCAAGATCGTGTTGCCGAATTTCTATGTTCTTTCAAGAAGCTCTGCAGTGCAAACTAGCTGTTGAGGTGGTTGATGAATTCCAGCAAGAGGGGGGTCAGTGGCCAAGGACTTCGACGGGGATTGTTCTATCCCTAACACTTTGGTTGGAACAAAATAACTAAAACCAAGAGTGCAAAAGGTTTGCACTTCTCCTCATGTGCCACCCTTTTTCCATGCCCACCTTTGTCCTCATGCAAATTTAGAATTTACGTGAGGATTTTCCATGCCAAACCACCCTTGCTGCCCCTCTCTTGCATAAAGATAAGGGTTGGTTGAGTTTGAATTTAAAACTATTTTGAACTTAAACTTGATTTAATCTTATCTTATCCTATCTCATCCTTATCACCCACTTGATTTAGACCCTTCTTTTATGCGATAAAAAGGAGGACTTTTACTATGAAAATTTTGAGAGAAACCAAGAGTAGGGCATGAGGTTTTGGGTGGGAGTGCGTCTACATGTGAAACAGAGGAGAACCGGCTCCTCTTGTGTGAGTGCTTTAGATCTTGATGCTAGAGTTTTAGGAGAGAGGAAAATCAAAGAAAAATTATTTCTCATTCCTTCCTCCACCATCCCTTCATCCTCCTTGATTCATCTTCAGCATCGAAAGAGTCCGACTGGCCTGAAGAAGGAGTGTAGATCAGCCATCCAAAGATCATCGCACGAGCTAGCACTCCCGAGAAGATTGATGATGATGTATGGCTTCGTATGGACTTCCATAGAGACTAAGCACGTGCGCGGCTGCTATGCAACTTAGAAGAACTTCAAATCCACATGTTCGATAGTGATGTTCTTCGACTCGCATGAAAGTAATGAGTTTGGAACTTAGTAGATCAAATCTAATAGTTAGATTTGACCTAGGGTATCAATATGATCGATGCTTGATCTTATAGATTTCAGATTATATATGCATATTATTTCATCTCATAAGATCCTAGCATGGTAGTTTAGATATGATCTGATGCATGTAATGTAGATTAAATCATTTAATCTAATCTACTTCCGCTAAAAGGTAGCTCTTTCCATCACTAAGGCAGAATATGTTGCTATCATAGAAACCAGCAATGATATGATTTGGCTGCAGAATCTACTGAAATGATTGGGTAGAGAGCAGAGTTGCAGTATACTATTCAGTGACAATCAGAGTACTATTCATCTTGCAAAAAATCCCATGTTCTATGCGAGAATAAAGCACATACAACTAAAATATTACTTTATTAGAGTATTGCTTGAAGATGGAAGCTTGTCACTAGAAAAGATTTAGAGCTCAAAGAATTCAGTCGATATGTTGACTACAGTAGTCACTACAGAGAAATTAGGGTTATATATGGTCTCAATTTGCTTTCGAAGCTAGTTGTAGAGAGGTGTCATATAGAATACTAACCTATATTATGGTAGTTTGTCTTATTTTAGGTGGATGTATGTTTGGATGTCTTAGTATCCAAGTGGAAGAGTTGTTGGATAATGGAGCTTAATCCATCCTATTGATTGGATATAATCAAAACCCAGATATGGAGAAGCCAAGCTTGAAGAGCATGTCATGAGGAGCCTAAAAGCAGGCTTGGAGATGTAGCATGTGCAGGCCCACAACAAAGCGGGCCTATAGGCGCATGTAGGCCATCAGGCGGATGCCCTAGCTGGGTGCACAGCCCAGCATGGTGCAAGAGTATGTGGGAGACCCAACGGAGAGATTTGGCATCATCCATGGTGGACTGCGTGAGAAGTCATGGTCCATAGCATAGGCGACATAGTCCATGCACCCAATGGTGCGGTCTATGTGCATTTTAGCATAGTCCATGGGCCTTTATCATAGTCTTCACATGGTTCACTAGTAATATTGCATGATCGAATGGCTGAGACTATGTTGAGAGTGATCAGACAGACAGTAGGCTGATTTGAGTTCTGATAGGAGTCTAATCTCCGATCCTCACTCAGTTTCAGGCCTTTAAAAGAGCCCATGGATAACAGGGGTTTAGTAACATGCTGTGAGTAGTCGGCATACTAAGAGGGAGCAGCATAGCCTATTTTTCCAAGAGAAAAATAAAGAGAGGAAGAGAGAAAGAGAGAGGGCTTGGATCTTCTTGTGAGCAATCCTAGGATGCTATCAGGTGTGTAAAGAATCTTTAGGAAAGATTTCTTCTTCCAGTTGGGGTTGTTCTTACATCTAGAAGAAAGAAAAAAAGAAAAAAAAATTTTGTTATCATCTCTAGTAAACTTTCTATTTTTAGTGAAAAATATTATTCCGTACAACCCCATGGATATAGGAGCAGAGACTCTAAACCACATGAATTCTTTATATTTTGTGCCAGTGTTATATTTTTTCAGATTTTTCTTCTTTCTCTTTTGACTACCATAATCTGGTGTGTATCATTCTCTAACACCAAAATCTAGCAATGATCACATACACATACAAACATATACATATACTTAATATTCTCATGGTAATTAGAAATAAAAGTTAATATTGACTATCTACTTTGCTAGTTCACTTAGAATTCTCTCCAATAGATGATTTATTATCGAGATGGAATATTTTTTTATAGTACTTCATGCTCCCACCTTAATTATCGAAGCTTGACCTCTTGATCTGTATAAGCATCATAAACTCGCTGATATAGATATTTAAAATATTCTTTATTACTAAAATTAAAATAATCAATTTTAAATCCAATTTTTTTTCAAATTTTTATGGCCAATAAGGTGGTGTCTTCTTTTGATCCAGCCTCATTAGTACACGAGCATCTCCAAACTCTAGCTACCTCTAGTATTTCATCATCTTCTTGTAGCACAACATCCATAAAAAATCTAAAACATACGATGACCCTCAATTCTATGCTATAAATACAAGCTGGGAGTACTAGTTTATAAATAACCTCATCCTACATTAGTTTTGACAATATTTTAATGCAATCCATGTTTGTAATTAAAGATGACAAAATTGAATATCAAACTAAAGAATACATAATTGATCAAAGAACAAATTATCAATAAAAGAAAAGGAAAATTAGAAGAAAAAATTAGCCTACAACATCAAAAAAAGAAACATACTTTTGTGATTACATTTTTTTATGAGCCTGATGCATAGAAATAAAAAAATAAAACAAAATTAAAATAAAAAGTGATACCTAATTTTTTTCCTATTTTATTGCAAATAAATAGAATGATTATAGCAAAAACCTCTAGAAAAATAGAAGAATAGTAAGGGTTAAGCATAAATTTTTGCTTACTTTCATTATTTTTTTTGTGGAAAGAGTGCGAAATATAAATCATCCATAAAAAAAGTGTCGTAAAGAAAAAATGATAAAAAATAAAAGAAAATTGGTAAAAGATCACTCCAAAAAAAAATAACGAGGAAGAACCATTTGAAAAAAGAAAAAAAACATGCATCTATATTTTTTCTACTATAAAAAGGACCTAAAAAGTTTTTTCTTCAAAAAAGTATGTCCCATATTTTATGCAGATGGCTCAAGAAAAAAGTTTTAGAAAGCACCACATGTTCATCCCCTCCTTTTCTTTTTTAAAAAAAAGAGGAATTGATTATTATTCGCCTTGTGCCCTACTCATGGGTATGGTAGCAATTATATCCCTAAAACCATATTTTCTCAAAGCTTTTCCTTCCTCTTGGTACCCCATCCTCTTCTCTTGCTAGGGCAGCCAATTGGTTGCCTGCTCCAATGATATAGCGATAACTGGCTACATGTGGAGCCATTGCCAACCTATTCTTATCTCTCTTTGGTTATTTTGCAGCAACCCTCTCCCTCAGATGAGCTGAACCCTTTCATCGTTTCTCCTTTTTTCTTTCTTCTTCTTCCTTCTTTATATTCTTCTCCATCTCCTTCTTCTTATACTCCATTTTTTTTCTCTTCTTCTTGATCTTCTCCTCCTTCCTTCTTTTTCTTCTTCCTTCTAGAAAAAACAGGAAAAAAATCACCTTTTCCCTTCTTTTTCTTCTTATCATCCTTTCTCCTCCTCCTCCTCCTCCATCTCTTCTCCCTTGATCTCATTATCTCTTTTTTTCTAGTTTTTCAACCTACAATGGAAGAAGGAATAGAAAAATAATCCTTTCAAGTTTTGCTCGATGGTAAAAGAAAAAAGAAAAAAATTCTCTTTGTTACTTCTTTTTCTCTTTTTCTTCTTCCCAGGGGAAAAAGAAATCCATCTTCTTCTTATGCTCTTCCTTCTTTCTTCTTTTTCTTCTCCTTTTGTCTTCCTCTCTCCGAATCTCACTCCTTTTTCTTTGGATTTCATCCTGCAATGGAAAAGAAAAAAAATCTTTATTTTTGGATTTTCATTTGACATCAAATATAAAGAAAAAAAAAATTTCTTTGTTCTTCTCCTCCTCTACTTTCTTTCTTCCTCTTATCCTTCTCCTTCTCCTCATCTTTTTCTTCTTCTTTCCATGAAAAATAAGGAAGAAAATCTTTTCCCCCTCTCATCTCATCTTGCTTTCCGTTCCTTCTCCATCTCTTTGCTCTTTTTTCTAGATCGTCATTTTGTAGTAAAAGAAGGAATAGAATTTTATTTAATTTTTCATTTTGTAGTATAAAAACATATTATTTTTTTCCTCTTCTTCTTGTTTTTTCCCTCCTTCCTTCTTCTTCTCACTCTCCCTCTCTTTCTTCTTCTTCCTGGATCCTATGCTCTCTCTCTCTCTCTTCTATCTTTATGTTACATATTTTCATTCCATACTAGAAGAAAAATAGTTAAATATTTTTTTCCTCCTCCTCTTCTTCTTTTTCTCCTTCTTTCTTCTTCTTCTGTCTCTTTTTCCTTTTTCATCCTCCTCTTCCAACTTCACAATCTATTAATATTTTTCGAGCAAATTCAAAATGATATTTTTCTCAAAAAAAGATGTAAAAATAATCTTGCTCTTGACTTCTAATTTTTTTTCTTTACCCTCAATACCTTTAAAATCATACCCATCAATTGCACCTTCTTGCATGTGATAGGCACGTCCATTGTACACTTTGTCTAAAAATTTGGGAGGATGAAGAAAAAAATGAAGCAATCTATACTGTACATGTAATAATACTTGTGTATCCTACTTCACTGTATAATCAATGCATCCATCTATGACTCTTTGTGCTTCAATTTTTTTTGCCATTTTCTAGCACCCCCTCCTCGATGAAAATGACATGGAAGGATGCCACAATAGGCATCAATCCTCCATGAAGTTACCAAAAAATGTTAGGAGAAAGGCTCAATGAGGAGGTTTCATCGAAGCTCTGACCTTAAGGCAGTAAAATAGCATCAATGGTTGCTCTCTATAGCATGCATCTGTATATTGCAATTGTGCAAAAGCAATTTGGAGCATGCCTACATCCATTCCCTACTATCCGCATTTTGACTTTTTCTTCACTTGAACAAAGTGACCAAACAAAATGTAGAGGTAGAGGCCTACGAGTCAAGTATTGACCTATTGTCCTTTCTTTCATAAAAAATGACATGTGTACATGAGAAGAGGCGGGAGAATGTTTCATCTATCCCCTCTCCACATATCCCCCATTAGTGAGTACCTCCTTTCTTTCTTTCTTCTTTTTTTCAAACTCCTCTAAACACGATATTGAATTTTTTTTGCCTTATCTATAAGGTACTTTTGGAGATCCATTTGGACTCCATTGGATAGCCACGATACATGCATCGAAAGAACAAGAAAAACACTCATCAAGTAGAGAGCGCCTCTGGTATAAAGCATGATGGTAAGTTCTTACAAAGAAGAAAAAATATTAGGCATCGACAATTCACATGAATAAAAAGTTTGGATGTTTATAATTCTCTCTTTTTTCTGATAACTTATATAATCTTCATTTTAGCAAAAATCTTTGTACATTATACTTGTAAACAATGATGCTCTCACTTTTCTTTTGGACTTCTCTTAATTCTATCTATTGAAGGAAGAGTGCAGTAACTAAAGTAGGTTGTATTTAAGAAGGATGCATATTTTTGCTTGTATCAAAAGTAACAAAGTTTCTCTTTCTTCTTCTTACTCTTCATCTCTTGTACTCAATATTTAGTAATGACATCTTTTTTTGTGTAATGAGTCTACTTGTGATAAAAAATCGCTCATACATAAAGGACATAATATGAGGAGCCAGATCCTTAAGACTGCCTTCAACTTTTGATGTATTGGATATTTGTAGAAGAATATTATGTTTATAATGACTCATGAAAATTATTGTGTGCATGTCAAATGATCCAAAAATATTTTTGTATCAAAAAAGCTTACAGTATATATCAGTTATGATATATACTAGTGAAAAGTGGCAGATGCATGTGAGTAAATATGGGATCAATTGATCCTATAAAAAAAAGTATTAGGCACATATATATACTAGTAGAAAGAGTTAAAATTGATCCCATCAATTTTATGAATTGTCCATATCTCATATAAAATTTTAAAGAAATAAAGAATAAAAAAGATCACATCAAAAGAGAAATTATGACCTATATTTTCTCTCTTGAATGACTTATATATTCTACCTCTCTCTCCCTCTCCCTCTCCCTCTCTCGCACCACTTTGACCTATCTCCCTCTTTCTCTCTCCTTCTTTTCCTTTTTTTATTAATTACTTTTTTATTTATTTTTTAATATCCTACCCCAATCTCATCTGTCCATTTCTTATATTTAAACTCTAAATTAATTTATTGTTTATATCTTAGAAGAACCACATCAAAAGATGAAAAGAGTATTTATGATCCACATTCTCTTTAAATTTTTTTCTCTAATGACTCACATATCTCACCTCTCACTCCCTCTCTAGCTCTCTCATGCCACATTGACCTCTCTCCCCCTCTCTCTCATTCTTTCTCTTTTTTTATTCATTACTTTTCTATTTCTCATTTAATGCCCACCAAAATCCCATGGTCTCTATCCATCTACCCATTTATCCTATATTTGGTTGGGACGATAAGAGGAAGGATAGATGAGACTGGAAGAATGGATGGTCTTCATCCATCATTTGATTTAAATAGTTACAAGAATGATAGATGAAAAAGAAGTCCATCTATCTTGGCCCATCAATTTGCTTCCTCCCAAATGGGGAGGATGCAAGAAAAGATGGATAGAGCATTGACTAAATTATTTCTCATTAATTTTTTGATAAAACTATAATATTTTTTTATATTTTTATTTATATTATTTATATATATTTTTTATACATACTATTAATCATAAACTATTAAATTTTATTATTAATTATTTAATTTTAGTATATAATAATGATAATTATAATTAAATAATTAGAATTATCTTTAATTTTTTATTTTTATTTTTATTTTTAATTAATTATTTATATAATTTTAATCAATTAAATTAAATTAAATTATAAATTAACTAGTTATTTATATAAATAATATATCATTAATTAATTAATAGTTTATTTATAAAATTATTTATTAAATTAAATTAAATTAAATATTAAATATTTATTTATATTTAAATAATTATAGATTATAATGATTATATGTTTATATATTATTTACTTTTTTAGTATAAATATGTGTTATAAATTGATAATAGTAATATGGATAGTTTAGTAAAAATATTATATAAACATCATCCATCATTTCTTTCATTCCTTCTATACCAAATTATCGATCCTATGATTGATTTTGATGATTATCAAATTTTAAATAATTATGAATCTAATCATGTATTTCAAAGATGAATGTAGGATTTTTTAGATATTTAAATTAAAGAATTTATCTATGAAAAATATCCCTTCAAAAGAAGCTAAGTTAAAGAAATTTGTAATGATTTTTCACATTTCTGATTTAGTGGAGTCGACCCAAAAAAGGTAGGAGATGACCCCTAAACTAAAATAGGCTAAAAACAGGAAGAATTCAAGTTTTAGAAAGTTTGGGAGTTAACCCCTAGGAAGAGGAGTTGACTTTGGCATGCTAGAATAGGATTAGTGTAGTGGCGAGTCGACTCATAAACAGTAGGTGTTGACTTTTTTAAAAAAGATAGAGAACTACAATTTCAGAATCCCCAATTCAAGTTGATTTATACAAGTGGCAAGCTGACTCTCTTAGAAAAAGACATAATGTAGAATTTTTTAGACCTAAGAAAGAGTCGACTCATGGATAGCTCGAGTCAACTCCTAAGGAATTAAAGTTGACCCCAGGCATAGGATCAACTATAACAACTAGTTTTCTACACACTTCAAACGACTAATTTTTTATTCCAATAGCTACTTCAAGATTTCTAATGGCCAAAACTCCTTCTCCAGTTACTTCTAAAGATATTAAAGACTAGAGAATCAATTAGAAAAGAAGCCAAGTGGATTAAAGAGAAAAATACTTCAAATTGAGTGAGAATTATTGAATGTTCTTGAGAAGAGAAGAAAGTTGAGCACAAAATTTTGAGCTTTCAAAAGTGATCATCACCAACATCATCCACAATCTCTCACGCATTAATTGAAGAGAAGTCAAGCTTCAAAAAAACAATCCTTCAGCTTTTACTTCGAGCTTGAAAGAGTTTATTTTCTACTTTATTTTTGTATTGAAACTCTTATTTATCATATTTTATTTTTTTTACAAGTTTCTTTGAGGAAAAGAAACTTAGGAAAAAAGGCCCATCCAGCCCAAAATTGGATATTACAGGTTTTGGTTGGTGAGCCCATAAAATCAATTGGATTGATTGTGAGATCAAAAATAATCAATATATTTTTGGTTGGTGATCCTAAAAAATTAGTTGGATTTGTTTGTGACCTTAGGTAAAATAAACATTCTGTAATCGAAAAAATTATAGTGGATTTTTTAAGAAAAGCTTAGAGAGTGGACGTAGGTGCGGGATTGCATCGAACCATTATAAACCTTTGCATATTTGTGTTGTGCCCTTTGTTATTTGCTTCACTTGCATTTAATTCCTGCTTAACATTGTTTTACTTCTTATATTGCCACTTTCATATCTTAATTCTATTATTGCACAAATTATGTACATCACTATTGAGGAAAATGCCTTGAATTCTTTCATAATAAACTCATAGTGAGGTCCAGAATGACGAACAGAGTTCAACAAGTCTAAGAACACACCAATCAAAGTCTAAATGGAAGAGATACACGTAAGAAATAACTAGCAATAGGCCGGTATGGCCCGCAGGCTACTAGCAGGATCCATAGGTCGATGAAGGTTGGCGGATAGCTAGGGCCTAGCATGCAGTGTGGCCTAGCGCAACACATGTGCGTGCATGGGCCGGCCATGGGTGCGTGCCACATGCGGGCCTGCCGTAGGTGCGGCACAGCGTAGGCACACCACACACGGCCCAGCATGGGGGAACGCTCACATGCAAGCCCAATTTCACATGGTCCATGCATGGCCGTGGACCGGGGGTGTTTTTCATCTCATTTCATATGGTCCATGGTAGACCGGTCTTGGGATTTTTTATGAACCATTTGCACGATCCGATGGCCAGCATCACTCCTAATTAAGATTAAACGGCTTAGGGGCTTGCAGACGTGATCAAAGGCATGTTTGAGTTGCAAACGGAGACAGTTCTCCAATATGAACTTGATTTTAGGCCTTTAAAAGGCCTATAGCAGACCAAGAGCCATAGGATGGTTCGATAGGTCCTCAACAGTAGCCAAGAGTCAAGTTCGACGAGCAGCAGTCGTTAGACCTTAAAGGGCACTAGTGGATAGTAGAAGCATGGAGCTACGGATAGACAGCTAGGTAGCGGTCATTTCAGAAAGTCTTTAAGAGAGAGTATTATAAAAATAGCTTCTAGTTAAGAAGATTATATATGGATATTGAGAGTGGATAATCTCCTTTTGTATTTATTTTTTTTCTCATAGTGAAGCTTTACATACCCTATGGAGGTGAGCCTTTAGGCTGATTTACGTACTTGATTGTATTTTTTTTATTTTCTCTTTCTTCCTGCTGTAATATTCTGGTACGAGATCCCCAACACATCACAATAACTCAAATAAGTTTAATTTGAAGCACATACTTATTTATAGTTAAATTTGACAGAAATTATTAAAAGAACCCAATTCATCTCTTTCTCTTGGGTTGCTACTGTCTGGATAATAATTGGTATTAGAGAAGTTGCTCTAATATTAGTTGTTAATATAGTGGTCTAGAGCCAAAGATCATAATTATGGTTGGCTCTTCATTTGCTGAAGGATAATCAAGTTCGAGACCACCACTATTCAATGGCACCAACTATACGTTTTGGAAAGCAAGAATGAGAATATTCATCCAAGCTTTAGATTATGAAATGTAGGATGTCATAACTAATAAACAACACACACCCACACTTATAGTTAATGGAGTGTCTCTTCCCAATCGAAAAATGATTGGTATGAGAATGATAAAAAGATGACTCAATTAAATGCAAAAGTTATCAATATACTTTATTGTTCTTTAGATGTACATGAATTTAATAGAATATCTACTTGCACATCTGCAAAAAAAAAATTGAAATAAATTAAAAATGACTCATGAGAGAACAAGCCAAGTTAGAGTCCAAAATTAATCTATTTATTCACAAGTATAAAATATTTAAAATAAAATAATATGAGTTAATTTTTGATATATTTTTTAAATTTTTTGATATTATTAATGCTTTAAATGGTCTTGGTAAAACTTATACTAACTATAAGTTTGGTTGCAAGATTTTAAGATGTTTGTCAAAAGTATGGAAAGCTAAAGTGATAGTAATACAAGAAGCAAGAGATCTCACCAAGCTATCCATAGAGGAGTTAATTGGTTTACTCATAAGTCATAAATTGAACTTACATCAAACAAAGGAAGAAGAAGAAGAATCAAAGAAGAAGAGGACCATGACCTTCAAATCTACTGCAAAATTAGAAGAAAATGATGAATCAGAGGAAGAAGAAGATGAAAAAGAGAGTGAAGATGAAGATGAGGATATAGTACTACTTACTAGAAAATTAAAAAAATTTCTTATAAAAAAATATTTAAAGATGAAAAAAAATAAAAAAAAAAAAGAAAGAAGAAATGTCATTTGCTAGAAGTACAAAAAGAGGGTTATTACAAGCCAGACTGCCCCTTACTCAAAAAAAATCCCAAAAAGACTAAAAAGAGTACAATGTTGGGTATTTAGAGAGTTAGTGATGTCTCTAGCTCAGATGAAAAAGAGGAGGAAGAAGGTATTGCAAATCTTTATCTCATGGCTAATGATAATGAGATATACCTTGAAAACTCTTTTGAATTTAAATTTGATGAGTTATTTAAAGTCTTTAATAATTTAATAGATAAATATAAAAATATAAAACAAAAAAATAACAAACTCAAAACCTCTAATTTATTTTTGGTTGAAGAGAAGAATAAGTTTCTGAGTGAGAAACAAAATCTATTGAATAAAAAGAAATCTTTGGCTGATAAAAATAAAACATTTCTAAAATCTGAAATATCCTTGGTTAAAAAAAGGAGAAACTATTGAAATCTAAAAAATCTTATATGGAAAAAAAAAACTAGACTAAGAAAAAAGATTGAAAAATTGAAATCTATGCTCGACAAATTTACTTTTGGATCATAAATGCTTCAATCAATTTTAAACAATTAAAAGGCTACTTTCAATAAACAATCAAAAGGCTACTTTCGATAAAACTAGAATTGATTTCAATCCTTTAAGAAAATAAAAATCTATCAAGAATATATTTAGAAAAGCTTCACTTGAAAATCATTCTATACTTTATTTCAAATGTAACAAACTAGTTCACAAAATTTCTAAATGCAATTTGAATAGAATTGGCCATATTTTAGTTAAACAAATTTGAATTTCAAAAGAAATCATATGCTCTAACTTCAATGAATCCAAGATATCTTGGATACTAAAAGTTAAAAAATAATTTTGCAGGTATGCCAAGCATCCATGGGTATAAAAGGAGTGAATTCTTGAAATTAGAAGCTTAGAACTTAAAAAGATGGATGATGATGTTTGATAAAAGTTAAATTTCTCTCACATCATACCATCACTAATTTTTGAATTTATTTAGAGTAATTGATTGATTTTGATGATTTTTTTTTCTATGTTTGTTATGATTTGATATACTCTTTGAACTCTATTATATGATTTTGATTGTTTGTTACAAGCTTATATTTTAATCCTAAATTCAGCATACTTTTTAAATTCTTTATTTGATGCCTTTTGTATTATTAATTACTTAAAAAACATAAATCAAAATGAGCTTGATTGTATAACAAATCACTTGAGTACAAATCGTATTGAATTAAATTTTGACATCCCCCATAATATATATAATTATTGAAATTTCTTAAAAATACATGATCTAAGCATTTGAAGATATGATATGTAGTCATAAAACATCAAATGCTTGATATTGATAATTTGCATTGCATCTTAGCTTGATCCTTAAGGATCTAAAATTTCTTATTTACTCCTAACCTTTAGAGCCTTTATCTAGTTAACCCTTGACTTAATCTTGACCTGGTTTGATTAATTTTTAAACTCCTAATTGATTAATTCTTGATCCTCCAATAGATTTGAATATCATTCTTGATCATTGAATTGATTACCTATTGATCCCTATTTAATTTGAGTAAATTTTTTTTATTTGAAACTTCTTAAACTATTTTTTGTATTGAGGAGTCGACTCTCAGACTAGAAAAGTTGACTCGAGGTTTCAGTAGAAAATTAACATAGTTTTGTAAGGAGTCAACCCCTCATCAGGAGTCGACTCATGTCTAACAGGAGTCAACCCCTATGTCAAGATGGGTTTTATAACTTGAGACAACCCATGGCTCTTGTTGGGATTTGTTAGGTGCTCATGCATGTGGATTTCAAAAATCATTTTCAAAATCAAATGCAGCAAAAATAAAGATTAAAATCCTTTTAATCAAGAACATGCATTCACCATGTGAAGGCACCTAGAAATCTAGTTTATATGCAAAATATTATGAATCTGATTTTTAATTAACACTAATTAAAAGCCTGTGATCAAACACATACTTGTTTCGCTTTTCCTTTTTCAGATCTGGATTTGGGGTTAAGCAGGTTCTGTATTAGCTATTTAAGCATCCAACCTCTGCAGGTATCTACTTAGGAATAGCTTAGATTCTTGATTCAGATCCTCCTTTCGCAAATTTGGATCTTTGATCTTCTTTCTTGATCTTTTTTTCTTCTTCCTTTCTTGATCTCTTTTTTTCTTGATTCTTGTAACAACCAAGAATTAAAGGAGGGAAGAGGAGGATGCCTAACACCCTTAGGCATGGACTAGGTGGATGTCCAAAGGCTTGGGCATGGGAACCAAGGGAGGAAGAGAGAGGGGGCATGAAGCTTAAGGAGGGGGCATGCACTGATGTAAATCTTATGGTCTAAGGGCCAAGGGAGAGATGCTCTTATATAGAGAGTTAGGTGGTCTCGTAACTAATGTCAAATTAGTTACAAGATGAATCTTAATCATATTAGGAAACCCATCTTTAACCAACCTTTGACCATGCCATGTGCAAGCAAGGGGGCACCAACATTTAGCATCCTCTTGGTCCTCCTTTCACACACCAAGAGAGAGAGGGAGAGCGTGTGCCCTCTCTTGATCTCCTTAGGTTCCACCTAATTAGGCTCCATCACTTGATCTCATCAAGTGGCGCCTACATGAAGCAATCAAGAACATCAAGAAACTTTTTCTTGATTTGATTCAAACATTTCTTTAAGCAACCAACATTTGGAGCCCATTGAATCCAAATCAATTAGGTTCAATTCAGCTAAATTATTTGATTAAATCTTATCAAATAAGCAAACAAAGTGCAAAAGAAAATTAGGTTCAACTAGGTGCTACCAAGGTTATACTAAACCCAATTGGATTTCTCTAAATCCAATCTAATTATGACTTCATAAGCCCAATTATCGAATATAAGTTAAATTCCATTGTTGTGTGATCTCATAGATTTAATTCTATATGGTAGTAAGGTATACCATGATTTCTATCATAGGTATCATTGAAATTTCTTTTAATAAATCGAAATAATTTTACTCTGACTCAATAAGGATCATCGATTCAGAATGATCATAATGAGCTCTTACAATCCACCAGTGATATCTAGCAGTATGTAGTGATAATCCAGCAGAACTAAACAAAGAATCTCTAGGTGTAGTTCACATGTGATTCAGTCCCTCTATCATGAGTTCTGACTAGATGGCAGATCATGGATAAATTATCAAACCTCAATATCAGTCATATGATATATTCAAGTAGCTCAAGTCCAAATAGTGATTCTTATGAAAACTCATTTTCATCAATCATACTACTGTGGTCATAGACTTAAGGACTTAACCTCTCGAATCTTATAGAACTTCTCCTCTCTATCAAGATTGATAGATTCCATCTAGATGCACATCCTGCTCCTATAGTAGACCAACTATCATCAACATCTACTACAAAGACTCATAGAAAAATTCAGCAACCTCACTATGAATAGTCATGTCACCACAAATCAAAAGACCATTCATACAACTACAGCATCGAGATGATCATTGATGATTAAATAAAAATTCATGTGATCTCTCATATGATCATGCTAAGTACTAGTTGTTCTCTAACAACTAGCCGCACATGTTGTTCAGTGTCTCTACACTGTAGACCAGAGATTCATCTATCCCTAAGAAAGTGATCCATGCACCAATCTATCCGGATCAATCACTATCCTCATGATGATCTTATGATCGAAAGCAATGTAGGAATTAATTATACAAGCCTCTAATTCTTAACTCTTTAAGAATATATATCATAAGCATTAATTTCTTGGATGATTCAAATACATGTCATATTTGAATGCAAATAAAGTTGCCTTTTTATTGATCAAATTCATATTTTCAAATATAAATTTGTGTCCTAGAGTAAAATAATGTATTTGCCATATTGGCTTTTAGGATATACATCTAACAATCTTTCACTTGAACTAAAGCTAATGGCTATTAATCTAAGTCATATCTTCTCAAGGTGGGCTTCAATCTTCGATTGGCTCAACTGCTTTGTTAGTGGATCTGCCATATTATTCATGAAGTCTACTCTTTTAATCTTGATATATTTCTTCTAAAGGTAATCACGTATTATATAGAATCACTATTCGATGTGCTTAGATTTCTAATGAGACCTGGGCTCTTTGGCAAGTGCTATAGCATCGTTATTATCACAGTATAGTGGTATGGCAGTCGATATAATTTGATCAATACATTAATTATGCCATAAGAAATATTATATATGTTATTTAATCTCCATTATTTTATATTTTTTAGGAATTATCAAATATAAAGACCTAACTATTAATCAACTACGTGATCAAGTTTGAGCTTGAATCCAAGCCAATTAGATGTATATCCGAGTTCTCAGATCACGATACCTAGTGGACTAAGTAGATAATGCAAGATGGGTTGTGGCATTATGAAAATATTAGATGGTACACAAGCCTTAAATATGTATGGCTTTTAGTGCACAACCCTCCCAATCGGTTCATATGATAAAAAAAAAATGATTGGAGCTCATGTGGTTTGGTGCTGAGAAGTTAAATAAAAGGAAGTGTCACGTGGCTTATGTTGGTATGTGAGTTGGCATGGCGCGCGGCTCTTTGGTGTTTGGATCAAGCACTGGTGAGCATGGAAATTGGATGCAGGCACTAGAGATTTAATTGCATGACTGATAGAGGCTAACAAAAGCGGCATCCACGTGGCTTGTACGCAAGTTGGAGCTGGCAATGCGAGAGCTGCGGAACAGACGCGACAATGCAGTATGGAAGAATTAACGTGGAACAGACATGGCTTGGAGTTTTATTTAAAAGAAAATTACAGGAGCCAGGGGGGGTATGCTAGACACGACCATTCTCCATCTCTTCTCTCATCATTCTCATTCCACCTCTCATCTAGCCTAGCCCTCCAAACATCCAAAAGCTTTCATCATCCATCATACACCACTCCCCTCTTCCATCCTCAACCTTCCAAAACCATGCATCTCCTTAGCCCCAAGATATCCGTGCACAAGAGTTCCATGGAAGGCTAGATCCCTCCAACTCGGGAAGATGATGAAGCCTGCAACTCATATTTATTTTTTTCTCTTGTATTTATTTTTCATGCAATGAAATAAAAGAATTATTTTATGCTTCATTCTTATTAGATACTCTTTCTTACTTTTTTTAGAGATTTGGATTCGGCGTGTACGACTTATACACTTTACAGATATGCCGTGATCTATGGATACGGTGCATGCTAGAAGAGATAGATCGGTGTATTTCAAGTTCAAATCTCTAACATGTAGTTGAGTTAAGATAATCTATACTCTAGATGGATGAGCCATGATCTAAGGGTATGGTTTATGCCTATCTAAGATAAATTATGCTGCAGCTTAATTACAAGTCTCACTATTGTAATATAAATGTAAAAGAAAATAAAATCTATTTTACATAGTGGATTCTGAATTTTCGAGGTTTCTTTCCTATTTGACCTTCTTTTGTGAATTAAACTAAAATTATTATTTTCTTAGTAAGCAATTAAAATCAATCATCTCTTTTTCTTCTATTTAACAATTATCCGGGATCCCTATGGTTACAATTCTGATTCATCCTAGCTGCATATTAAGTTAGAATTGGGTTTATTTTTGGTGCCCTGACGATGTGCATCATCATTACACCAAGCTTCATGATGAACTTTTTAAACTAAAAGCCTTCTTTTGCAGCATCTAAAGTAGCAACATATTTGGTTTCTGTGGTTGAATCTGCTATAATGGGCTTCGAACTCTTTTAACTGATTGTTCCATTATTGCATATAAACATATATCTCGATATAGACTTTCTATCATCGGGATCAAACATGAAGTCTGAATCAATATAACCTTCAACCTGCAACTCATATCTTTCTCCAAAGAGCAAGAATAAGTACTTAGTTCTTCTCAAGTACTTAAGAATATTCTTCATAGTTATCCAGTGCTCATCACCTAGATTCGATTGATACCAACTTCTGACATTAATAATAAGGGCAATATCAGATCGAGTACAAAGCATGGCATATATAAGACTCCCTATCACCGAGGCATAAGGAATCCTACTCATGTGCTGAATTTCTTCAAATGTAGAAGGATACATTATCTTGGAAAGATGAATACCATGCCAAAAAGGTAGAAGTCCCTTTTTAGAGTTTTTCATGCTAAATCTCTTCAACACTTTCTCTATGTACAGCTTTTGTGATAGGCCTAGCATTCTTTTAGATCTATCCCTATAGACCTTTACTTTGAGAATATAAGATGCTTCCTCTAGATCTTTTATGGAGAATTTCTTGGGCAACCATCTCTTGACCGAGGTTAGCATTGAATGCTATTCCTAATAAGAAGAATATCATCCATGTACAATACAAGAAATGTAACCACACTCCCACTGACCCTTTTGTATACACAAGATTTCTCTTCATTTTTTATGGAATCAAACAATTTGATCACATCATCAAAATGAAGGTTCCAACTCCGAGAAGCTTGCTTTAATCCATAAATGATTTTTGTGGCTTACAAACTTTGTGGCTCCATCACCGAAAGTAAAATCCAAAGGCTACTCCATATAGATATCTTTCTCAAGATATCCATTCAAGAAAATAGTTTTCACATTCATCTTTCAAATTTCATAATCATAGAAAGTTGCAATGGCAAGCAATGTACGGATGGATTTAAGCATGACCATAAGTGAAAAGATATCTTGATAGTCAATACCTTCACACTGGCTATAACATTTTACTACGAGCTTGATTTTATAGGTTTCTACCTTACCATCTACAACTTTTTTTCTTTTATAGATCCATTTACTTCTAATGAATACTATACCTTATGGTGGATCTACTAAGGACCATACTTGGTTCAAGTGCATCGAGTCAATTTTTGAATTCATTGCATCTAACTATTTCTCTGAATCGATGTCAGACATCACCTCGTCAAAGATATTCAGATCATTACCATGACCCTTATCTTCCATAAGAAACATTTTCTATATATCCTCTGTAAAGATATCCATGTACCTTTAAGAAGAACAAATGACCCTACTAGATCTACGAAGTAGAGGAACATCAACTATTGGCTCATTAGTAATGGGTTCCTAAGGATCTATAGCTCATTGCTCTTCAGAAACTTTCTCTTCAAGCTTAATTAACCTCCTACTATCATCATCCTAGATAAACTATTTTTCTAGAAATATGGCATGATGACTCACAATCACATTATGGTGTGGTGGAAAGTAAAAATAGTATTCTATGGATTTTTTTGATATCCTATAAAGCGAGCTATTACAGATCTATCCTCTAACTTATCAACCATCTATCTTTTCACATAGGCTGGACATCCCCAAGTCTTAAGATGACCTAGACTCAACTTCTTACTATCCCATATCTCATATGGTATGGTAGAAACAGATTTAGAAGGAACTTGGTTTCATATGTATATTGCGATTAATAAGGCATTTCCCCAACAATATAAGGATAAGTTAGTGAAGTTCATCATGGACCAGACAATGTCCAATAGGATCTTATTCCTCCTTTCAGATATCCTATTAAGTTGAGATATTCCAAGAGGGGTCCATTGAGAGACTATGCTATTATCCTTAAAATAATTCAAATGCTTCCTACTAAGGTATGCCCCTTCTTGATCTGATCGAAGAATCTTAAGAGATTTTTTTATTTGTTTCTCTACTCATGCCTAAATTTTTTAAACTTTTTAAAGGCTTCAGACTTGTATCTCATAAGAAACACAAACCCAT
Organism: Cocos nucifera; assembly: GCA_006176705.1. Lineage (NCBI taxonomy): Eukaryota > Viridiplantae > Streptophyta > Magnoliopsida > Arecales > Arecaceae > Cocos > Cocos nucifera. The sequence continues at coordinate 270,383 of QRFJ01004420.1, forward strand.
ATCGTGACAGATCATCGACAAAAGCTTGAGAGAAATCTTGACTTACTGTGAGTCAACCTTGACCAGACAATATAGCAAGATGTCTAATCTCGAGAGAAACCTCTTGAAGAGCTTTAGAAACAACTTTTAAATCTAAAATTCATATGGCTACAAAGCTATATAAATAAACTCTTCTGAGAAATTATCTGACTTTGTTTCTTTTCTTTAACAAGGATTTGACTTATGGAGGATTTCGATCCTAGGAGGATCGATCACTTAAAGAAAATGGTCAATCTTTAAACTTTAAAATCTTTCAAACTTTATTCCCAACTCCCTCCAAAGAACCTATTTGTCCATATATTTATAAAGCAGAAGAGATCCTCTTTCCCTTAGAAATACATAACCTAAACTTCAACTCTATAAAGCCATCAAAATACTTTCCAAAGGGAGAATACCATATTCCTAAAATAGGAATAAAAACTCAAACCTATTATGAACAAATTCTCTTGCAAACTAAATGCTTAAATATTCAGCATAATTATCAAGGATATGGAGAATACTCCTTCTCCAAGATATTTATTTTGCAGGTATATTTGCTAGAAGACTGGGATCCACATCATAATCCTATGTCACTAAAATAGTAAAATTAGGAAATCAAAAAAATCAAGTGTTCCACTATTGGGATTATCAAGATGCATGGACCAATATTAATCTCTACATTCAAAATCCTGAATTCAAGTACTCCTGGTTCATCAAGTTCAGATATTGCAGCCCTTCTTTACCCATATGGTTTTATCAAAATTGATGGCTAAAATTTGAAAATAATCCCTAATTGCCTTCCAATGAAATGAAGGAAGAAGCATTAAAGAGATATCCCAATATTGAGGAATTCAATCTTATGAGATTCTACAATGAAATTGGTCTGCCATGAATACTTAAATAGGAATTTGAGATAAAGACATACCAGTTTCCACTATTTTTTATAAGAAAAATTTAAGTCAAGAAGTGGAATTTATTTGAAGAAAAGCCATTTTACAAGGATATAAGTTAGGAAAGGCTTCGGTTTCCTACAAAAAATTAGTATATTTCCTGGTAGATCCCAAGATGAGTCTTTAAGAAAATTATGAAATACTCAAAGAAAATTATGAAGCCCTCACCAAAGCAATGAAAAAAGTTTCACCATTGTTTCAACAAATATATGGAAAGACCAATTATTTTGAAGATAGCAAGAGATAGAATCAACCAGGACCTTCAATATTATCAACATCCACAAAAGAATCTTCTGAAGAAAAAGACAACAGAAACCAAGGCAAGTAGGTTTGTGGCCCTTTTCCCATGTCCTACAAAAGGAAGCTTGGTCATTTTGACATGAAAGTATGATTCACAAATCGGATATGACTCGAAAGTCAATGGACTCAATAGCCTAGATTTCTCCAATTTGTTAATCCTGTCTTCTACTGTATGACCTAGCCTAAGGTGCCATAGATACCTATCATTTAGACTATTTCTAGGTTGCTTTAATCCTATGGCATTCACGTTTTGCTCGATATTAAAAATAGAAACATCAATATGTAACTGATAGATACCATTAATCAGAAAACCACTTATAATTTTATTTTTTTAAAAAAGAATATTATAATGATCCTTAGAAAAATTAATTATATAGCCTTCCTATACTAAACAAGAAATATAAATTAAATTCCTACTTACTGTAGGCACATAAAAACAGTCCCTAAGTACTAGATCTAATTCTGACGGTAGTCGAAGAGGATAGATTCTCACGACCACAGTAGTAACTCTTGCTCCATTTTCGATGCATAGAAATATCTCACCATCCCTCAGTCTCTTGCTCTCCTTAAGATTCTGCATAGAATGAGCACTAGAACTAGAGTGAAGCACCCAACTGGATGTAGAAGAAATCATTAAATTAGATTCAATTACGAGCATACCTCCAAAAGAACCTACCTCCTTCTTGTTCTTCAGGTTGGCCAGGTATAAAGGACAGTTCCACTTTCAATGGCCATCTGTATTGTAATAAAAATATTTTTCTTTATCAACAACCTTCTTCTTCGGCTCTTCCTTCTTCTTCTTCCCTTCATTTATCTTCTACTTCTTTATAGGCTTCTTCTTCTTTCTAAAAAACTTTCTCTTCGAAAAAGTCCACTCCACAGCAAGCACTGAGTCCTTTGAATCTTTCAAAAAAAAGCTCAGCAGTAATCAACATATTCATCAATTCAGCTAAGGTATATTACAGCTTATGCATATGAAAGTTCATGATGAACTGCCCATATGCATCAGTCAAGGACTGCAAGATCACATCAATTTGTAAGTCCCTATCTAGCTTGACACCAAGCTTCTCAAGCTTTTCTAAGTTCTTGATCATCATCAGATAATGATCTTGGACCGACTGCCCATCATGCATTTGAGCCTTAAAAAGTTTTCTTATGACTTGATACTTGGCTGCACGACTCTTCACCAAACAACTCTTGTAGATGAGCCAATATTTGACGAGCAATCTTGATGTCCTTATGTTGGCGCTGAAGCTCATCAGACATCGAGCCCAACATATAGTACCTAGTTTTATTATCTTCGTCTATCCACTTTTTTAGAGATGCTATCTGTTCAGCAAATGGACGATCCAATACATGAGTCAGCTTTTCAAAATTCAAAATAATTTTATAGTTTCAAAGCCAATCCTTATAACTTGGTATGATCAGTCTGTGGGTGTCTAGGATATAGGCTAGTGGGTTGGATGCAGATATTTTTCTATAAAGAGTCAAAATTTTTGGTTAGATTTTATAATTAGACTTGACCAATTTATTTAGAGATTTTATTTTTAAATAAATTAGACTTTCACTATTTTCTCAAATTCCTACACTCTCTTGGTAGAGTTGCGAAAATCTCCAAGATCATAGATTTATAATAGGTGGTGTAGTCCCATCGATTGGCTCACCACCTCACCTAATAGTTATTAGTGATAGGTTAATTGATGAGTAGACAACTCTTATCCAATGATTTTCAAATCATGATGCACCCAAATCAGTTCTTTAATTCATGAAGCTCACCATGTCTGAAATATTGCTCCACTTCTTAGTTAAGTCAGACCCACCATTTGTACGAATTAGTTTCTTGATTGGGTCTCTTATCATATTCGAAATATTGAGCCCAACCTATCCTCCAACTCGTAGCATCCAATGCCTAATAGATATGGTTACATCTTTCCAGTGCAACTAAATCTCTATAATCAGATGAGAACAATCAATCCTGAGAAGGACCCGCACATCAACAATGGTGGAAGACCCATGATTTAATATTTTCTTAAGAAGATTTAATTTAGGTCTCTTAGACTTGACTTGACTTAGTCATAATAATTATGACTAACCTAGTGGCATGGGTTAGCTTGAATCGTTAGCTACCTCAAATTAGAACTGGATCGATCCAAATGGCCAGGTAAGCGAGACTGATGGAAGGGATATGCCATTAACTCGACAAGAACACATTTAGGTCGAGTAGCTTTCAATTAAAAATTAGTTGGTCATATCTGCCAAATTTACCGTAGACATTAAATTATCGAACCAAAATCAATCGGGTTAGCCGACAATCCAGGCTCAAACTATGGAGTCAAATTAGGTCTTGACTTAGTCGACTACATGTTATTGTGAGTCAACCTTGATCCAGATTTAATTCTATAGGGCCGATCAATTCTAAGCACTCTTGATCCCACTTAACTAACTCTTGATTCGGTTTGATCAACCATTAGACCTAATTGAGCTATCCAAGCCCGAACCCAAATTTATGAAGGTATATTAGATCTGATAATTCATAATTTTTAGATCTAATTAATTTTATAATCTTAGTTATTAATTAAGTTTGGATTCATAAATAGAAACATGCAAAAATTCTAGAATTTCAGGATCTAGGATTTTGTAGAAAAGTATATTTTTGATTTCTGATTAAGGATAAATGCATAGCACCTCTATATGCCATAAGAGCATCTCATCGAATGAAAAGAGAGAGCCTTTAAATTATTCTTACTCTTATGACCAAAAGACCAAGAAGAATTCCTTAATCAGAAATAATTACTACACTACAAAACTATAAGATCTGTAACATATATCACCAATATAAAATTATAGAACTATATATGCATGTTCTCTATACATCTCATGTATCAAATAATAAATCAAATATGTATGTTTTTAGATCTGATATATCTCATATAAAATCTAAAAAATAATATTTTAAAATGATCATATCAAAATAAAATCTATTCTAGATAATTCATAGAACTATTCTACAACTAGTCTAGACATGCATCAATCATATCATATATGAAAATTTTAAAAATTTTATTTTTTATTTTTAGATCTAATTATAATATTTATAATATTAAAAAAATAAAAATAAAAAAAATTAAAAATTATATTTAATCATATCAAAATAATGATTGTACTAGACTACACATAGAACTATTCTACACCTAGTCTAGTTATGCATCTCATACATCATTGATCTAAAAATAATTAAATTTTATTTTTTTAATTTTAAATCTAATCATATCTGATATGTTATCTAAAATTATTAATATTAAATTATAAAATAAAATTAAAATTAGATATAAAGTATATATAAAGAACTGCTAACACAGCTCTGATACCATTTGAAGAAAAATCAGCATTTTCCATCATAGGATTGTTCAAATCCAATTAGATATGTAAGGATATTTCAAAAAAATTTCCTAACAAATTCTAATTAGATCTGATCCTATTGATCTAATACTAAAAATAATATTAAATAAAATAGGAATATCAGATGTTATCTTTAGGGTAAACCACTTTTATCTTATTAATGATCTATCATTGCTCGGAATTCTAGATCTAGCCATACAAGTATTTGGCCTCTATTGGAATCCGCCCAAGCTGGTTCTAGTGATCTTCTCCTTCTAAATTTGATCTCCAAAGATCAAATCTCTATCTAATTCATAGAGCCTTCAAAATAATGTTGAAGGCAGCACGCTCGTCTCACGAACACGTCGTCTTTCTTCCTGATCTTTGCGCCAACACTTTGGATCTTCCTTGCTAGATTTTCATCCAACTTTTGGCATGGAGAAGAGGGAGAGAAGGAGGAAGAAGGGGCATGGAATAGGGATGGTGGCAGCACTTTGGCATGGAAGCAATGGGCTCTTAAAAACCCTAGGTGTAGAGAGTCTTTAAATAGACTTCTATGTGCCATGCAGTGCCATGCAGTATCAATAAATCATATTCGTTGATTTAATCAAATCTAAATCTGATTGGCCATGTGCAGTCACCTGATCCAAGCAGGTTAGAGATCTCATAAACTCTTCATAGGTGGCACCAACACTGGATAAGCACAAATCAGTTGGCACCTAGGAGTTTGATCCAATCAAAAACCTAGTACCATTCAAATGAGACTCTTCCTTCTCATCCATAAGGGGCACATGCTTAGGGGGACATGCACCCTCTACTCTTGCATGAAAATCTAAGGAGGCACGTGCCCCTAGAAGATCTCCAGGGGGTGCACACCCAAGGTCCTTCTTTGTTGCATTTGGGTCAACCTATTGACCTCATGTCCTGATAGTGACAAGAATTGGCAGATCTTGTCCTTTCGAATACAGGAATTGATAGGTATTATCATATATTCATCTAATGAATTAAGATAATCCTTTTTTGATCTGAACAAGCTCCAGTCAGACTAGGATAAAATTCATATAGGATTCCTAGGTGAGCCCAAACCACTTTGGCTCGGTCGAGATGAACTAGAAAGATTATAGAAGAAGAAAGTTAGGCTCAATCATGTGCTAGCATGATTTTTTTGAACCTAATTAGATCTAATCTAAATTAATCAAATTAGATTAGCTTGATTGATCACATCCAGATCTAAACCCTTATTTGTGTAATCCAGTTAGGTTCAGTTCTGTATGGTAATGAGATATGTCGCAATCTCCATCATTAACATCATCAAAACATCTTTCAATGGATCAGAACTTTTCTTATTTATGCAATTAGAATGATCAATCATTAAAATCATTCTAATTACTTCCAAAATCCATTAGTGACATCTAGCAGTATATGATGATAATCCATCGGAACTGAAAGTGAATCTCTCGACATAGTTATCTATGTAATTGGATTCTTCTATCTTGAGCCCCAACAAGATTAGAGTTAAGGTGAACTTGTCAAACCTAATATCCATCATATGAGTTAATCATTCAATTCGAGTCCGATGTGAAATCCTAATAGAAACTCTTTCTATCATCTTCACATTGCCATGGCCATAGGCTTATAGACTCAATCTCATAATCATCATAGGGCTACTCCTCATCTATTGAGATAGATAGATCTTCTATTGATGCAATCTAATTCCTATAATGAATATGCTATAGCCAACATACACCTTAGAATTTCGAATGGCTAGGAGATCGAGCTATAGTGTAGTCAAACTATAACACCCTCAAGGTGAACTATCGATGCACCTTAGGTTAAAGAACCAGACACACCACTGCAGCATCGAGCCAGTCATCGATGAGAAGGTAAACTCTCTTATGACTGCTCAAGATGGTCATGCTCAGAGCTCTTATTCTCTAACGAGTATCTGTACTCTCGCTCTGGTGTCTCCATATCGTAGATTGAAGACTCATCAATCCTAAGAAAGTGATCGTACACTGATCTTCCGAATTGATCACCATCCTCATGATGATCCTACAATCAGAAACAGTTTATGAGTTAATTATAACAATACATGCCTTAAATTTTTAATTCTTAAAAATATAAATTATCATTATCATTAACTCAAGAGATGTATCATAGATACTATGTACACAATATGATAGAATAAAAATAATTTTTTATTAATTTTAAGTTAAAATTATAAAATTATTTTTAGAAGTATATTACAAGTATCAGTCAATCCGGCTTCTAGGGCACCCATCTAACAAGAGGAGGATGCCTAACACCCTTAGGTGTGGACTAGGTGGATGCCCAAAGGCATGGGCGTGGGAACTAAGGGAGGAAGAAAGAGGGGATGTGGAGCTCAAGGAGGGGGCATGGGCTGATGTAAATCTTATGGTCTAAGGGCCAAGGGAGAGGCCTTTTTATATGAAGAGTTAGTTGTCTCCTAACTAATATCAAATTAGTTATAAGATGAATCCTAATCACATTAGGAAACTCATCTTTGACCAACCTTTGACCATGCCATGTGCAAGCAAGGGGGCGCCAACACTTGGCACCCTCTTGGTCCTCCTTTCACATGCCAAAAGAGAGAGGGAGGGAGGGCGTGTGCCCTCTCTTGATTAGGTTCCACCTAATTAGATGCCACCACTTGATTTCATCAAGTGGCGCCTATATGAAGCAATCAAGAATATCAAGAAATTTTTTCTTGATTTGATTCAAACCTTTCTTTAAGCAACCAACATTTGGAGTCCATTGAATCCAATTCAATTAGGTTCAATTTAGGTAAATTACTTGGTTAAATCTTATCAAATAAGCAAACCAAATGCAAAACAAAATTGGGTTCAATCATGTTGCTCGGCTAGACAATCCAAGATAGGGGAGATGAATTGGATTATAAAACTTTTAACTAAACTAAATAATAGTATGCAGTGCAGAGGAAAAAATATGCTAAAGATGTAGTGAGCTAAAGAGCAGAAAATAAATACAATAGAAGAAAAAAATTGCACACACACCAACATAATAAATTTATAGTGGTTTGGTATACCTCAAGCACCTACATCCATTTTTCAAGTGATCCTTTGGAAATTTTCACTGTAATCACTTGATTACAGCATGTTTATTTTCACCGAGCTCATAAACAAATTCAATTAGTTTTAACCTAGGTCAACTAATCAAAATCCTTATAAGCCTTAATCCAAGGCTCCCCTAAACTAATCAAAATTTGGTACAACTACAGCCCTTCAAGTTTCAGTCCCTGCTAAAACTTTTATAACAGTTTTGAAATAGAAAAGGATTACAATAATAAAAATCCTATTGTAGTTGCATTATTATCATTGAAGCTTTTTTTTTTTATGATGCTTTGAATGCTGACAATAAATGCCCTTTTCCTCTTTGAATATACTCAGACAAATCAAAAAAGAATTGATTAGAAGTGGGTGAACTTTCTTGGAGGCTATTAAATGTTCAAAGTACTCTTTTTTTCATAAACAGTATTCTCCCTTGTGTTTCTTGTTTTTTCTTTTCTCTCTTAATCATTTTTTTAAGGTTCAGATTGATTTAACCTTGATTCCCACCATTTATGACTATTAAAGATAGAAAATAGCCGTTAGAAACTTTTTTCTAGATGAAAATAGGCTTCTACATAGCTAGCTATTATGCCTATCAGATAGCATTGAGTCGACTAGAATGTGGCCTCAAGTTGCTCGAACTATAGTTCTTCATAAATCAACATTCTGTCTCAATGAGAGAGCCAGCTCGGATCTTGCTTCGAGCTGACTCGAGTTGTACAACTCGAATTTTATCTTTCTATTCACTAAGAGAGCTGGCTCGGATGGCAGAATCCAAAAACTACTTTTCTATCATCCTGAGAGAGCTGGCTAGGATTTTGTTTCAAGCTGGCTCGAGCTAAAGAATTCAAAAACTATTTTTCTATTATCCTGAGAGAGCTAGCTTGGATTCATTTTGAGCTAGCTTGGCTACCTGCCCAGCTAAAGTATCAGGGTCTATCATGCTAGAGCTGGCTCATTTCTTAGATGGGCCAACTCTGATTCTTTGAGATGATTTTTCTTATGCTAAAATTCTTCAAAAATAATTTCACTTAACTCAATTAATATTCAATGACATTTGGAGTTTTGCAATGATCTTTTTCCCTTACAAAAAAATATTCTTTAACATACTTGAAAAATATTAGTATAAAATTATACTCCAATATTTTGTAATCATCAAAATCATTCTTAGGAACAACAATCTTCTCCTTTTTTATGATGACAAAATATTGAGCATATAGCAGTATATATAAAATAAAAGAAAATTGCTTAAAATGAAGAGATATACAGTATAAATGTAATAAAGTTTTACATTTCAATATACACTATATATACAAGTAATTTCTAATTTGATAAGCTATATGGAAGAGTTGTATATTTTTTTTTACAAAATCTAAATGTTTGAACTTTTCATTAGCTAACAAAGTTTAAACTCCCCCTTAATAATTGCACTTTATGAAATTTATATTAGAAAATTTTAAAAATACTTAACTTTCAATAATATCTCAAGTCATCCATTAACATATCAATTCAATTAATATTTCAGTTAATATCTCAATCATTAATGTTCATGATATACTCAAACAGTCCTTCTCTCCTTTTTTGTCAATATAAAAAAAAAAAACATTCAAAAGAACAATACAAGCAGTATAAATAGTATAAATATTTGAGATAAGCTGAAGTAAACATTGATTGATAGATGATAATCATTTCATGTTTGCATTGTTTACAAAAAGATGCCAACCAAACAATACAATACTTGATTATATTTCAAAGCATAAAAGGCAGACTAAAGTAGGATAAGATAAAAACTAAGTCTAAAGATGACTATTCCTCATTTGAGGAGGGAAACTCAGTAATGGGACTACAGGAGAAGGAGAAAGATGCCGATTGTTTGCTCTGAGTTCTTGCAAAGGGCCTGGGGCGAGTAGTAGGAAAATCAGTGCTGGGTCTAATAGTGGCACTGAAGGAGGGTCTAATTAACAGTAGATGGTTGAGGCTAGCTAGGAAAGAATCTAGGCTGAGAGAAAGGAGGGGAAATCCGAGATCCCATGTCACCAAGCTTTGCTTCAACTCTCCAAAGTATAGTAATGATGACCTCTGCGCTGTTGTGCTAAGTAATAAGCAGTTCTTCAATGCTTGGACAATCTTGACAGCCTCCCCAGTCAATCGCTTAATTTATCCAGAAGACTCATTCTACTCTTTTTCTAAAATTTTCAATCTCTAAGACAAGTTACTGATTTACTGATTGGGCATCTTAATCTATCCTTCAGACGAAACTCTTTGATTCTCTAGACTCTGAGTGATCTGTTGTCTAAGGTTTGAGAACATATCTTCAATTTTCTTAGTGATTTGCTCTACAATCTACTCCATAATCCTATCGATAGTGAAACTATGAATCATAGCAGGTGTACGAAGGAAAATAGAGGGTCCAGGGTGATGTTCTCTAGCCACTAAAGTAGATGTCGGTGTCAGTATAGGTGATGATGGTGCAATAGTAGGTGCAGGAGAGGAAAGCCCAATAGAATCTGAAGGAGAGGAAGATGATTCAGAAATGTGAGGCTGCACTCCTTCAATCTACCTGATCCATACATCATTCTCATTTTTGAACTTCATCCGATGAAGAGAATGAATGGTGTAGTAGTCAGTGTGAGTGAGGAACTTGGAATCCTCACCATCCAAGTCAATGCCTGCATCAGTGAATATTAGTGTGAATACCATGCCATAAGGCAAGCAGGCTTTGCTCTTTGATTTCTCAACGACACTCTTGATCTGCTCGATCATCATGAAAGGTAGATTCATTGCAATCTCTTCAACTAAGTAAATCATCATAGCTAAATCCCTTGAAGATATCCAATCAAATCTTGGAAAAAAGATTCTACAAATCATGCTGTGTGGAAGCTTTAGTTTAGCAGGCAGAAGATTAGCATTATGAATGTTTCAGTTTTCTATATTATCTCTACCAAGAATCCTTCTCCTTTCCTCAAAGTCATTCTCTAGCTTAGCAACACGAATTCCAGCATATGAAGTTTGCAAAAGATGCTCTAGCCTTCTTTGATAAAACTATTTCAGTTCCTTTCACTACTGATCAAATAGAATCAGAATCCAACTTTAAATTCTCAAAAAATTCCCTCACTAGATGGGGATAAGTGGGTACCTCAAGTGTGCAAATCTTTTTCCATCCTTGCTGTTGAATCCAAGATCCAATCTAAAAATTTTTCTTATCCAAAAACTCAAAACTGACCTTTCTTCCTGTAGTAACTGCTTGTGATGCCATAGAAGTTCAATTCAGTGAAGCAAAGGGTGTAAAGCTCGTAGTTCGATAGTATTGTCTCTTCTTCTTTGAACGAACATTGTGATGTTCCTTGGTGCGGTGTTTCTTTGCGACTATTGTACGGGGTTTTGGGCACCATTGCTCAGAATCCCATGGATTAGGAAGATGGATGGAGGAGGGATGGGGTTTTGGAGGGTTTAGGAATGGAGCCGAAAGATGGTTTGAAGTGGGGCAAGCTCAGAAGGGTGAATAGGATTTTAGAAAAGTCTGGCGATTTTAAATAAAAACTGGGCCTCCAACCATCGAGTAGGCTCAAAACCATATTCGGATCGGCTCGACAGCTGAGCTAGCTCGAAAGTATAGTCAAGCCGGCTCGAGCCACAAAAAAAATATGAAATTGATTCAACAAACTTTTGAGAAATATGAATCAAGCCAACCAATACATGAGCAAAAAGGATATTGAGGTGAATTTTCATTTACAAAGGATTACAAATTCCTAACTCATCTCTAATTAGAGGTAGGCACCAGGTCGGATCGCCCATAGGCCGCCCAGCCCGGCACGAACTGGGCGGTGCCAGCCACGGCCCACTTAGCACTATAGCAGGCCGTGCCATGGCACGACCCAAAATAGAGGGCCAGGCTGGGCTAGGGTTTGGTGGCCCATGGCCCAGGCCCAGCACGGCCCTCTAGGGCTTGAGCTGGTATGATTCGTCGGGCCAGGCATGGCACGGCATGCACTTAGGCCCCGCACAGCTCGCGTGCCAGCCCATATGGGCCTTAACACAGCCTATTTGGCACGCTATAGCCTTTTTAAAATTTTTATTTCAAAAAATAATTTTTATAAAATAAATTAAGTTGGTGGATAAATAAAAAAATATAAGATATTATTTTTTTTTGTAAAAATAAAAAATCACCTTATAATGGTGGAGGGTTTGGCATGGATCCTTACCGATTTATTAATATAAATTAAAATTATACAAAAGATGGAGGGGGGCTAGGCCTAACCTCCAGAATACAAAGAGAAAGAACTGATAAGAAAATAGAGATAACTCACCTCAACAAATAAAAAGTAAAAATATATAATTTTAAAAAATTAAGAATTAAAAAAAAATCTTACTAATTATCTATTGTATTTGTGTCGTCCTCATCATCAGATCCAGTATCATGTCCTCCTTTATCCTAAAATCTCACCTTCGCATCTAGCCAATCTTTGAAGTATAGTAGCATCTCAACTGTCTCGCCCATCATCCTACTCCTTTTTTCATCCAAAATGCGCTGATCTATACTGAAAGCTGATTCTGATGCAACTATGGACATCGACATAACTAAAATATTATGTGCAATTACAGACATAATAAGATATTGATTTTTTACATTCTTCCACCAGGCCAATACATCAAGATTTTCTATTTGATTTTCATCTAATGCAGAAGATATATCATTTCATAAATAAAATTCTAATTCATTACTTAAAGATGAAGAAGATGCGATGAAGAAGATGCATGTGAATATCTCCTATGTGCAAGAAATGAAAAAATAGATGATGAACGAGAGGTACTAAAAGTTGATTGTGAAGATGATATGGACTGTCTAGATCCACGAAGCTTTTCATCATATAATACAAAAATATCATGAAGTAGCTGAGTTATCTTAGCTTTAGATTCTTCAGAATCATGATTTATATATCTACCAATTTCATCAAGTAAAATATGTATATCATTTAATTTGATTCGTGGATCAAATACAGCAGCTAAATTATGCATGAAACATACCATATCCCAATACTGAATTTATTTTCTTTTTATTTCATAAATAATAGACATTAATGTTAGATATATATGCCCTAGAAGCCAGAATTGGCTGACACTTGTAATACACTTCTAGGGATAAAATTATAATTTTGACTATAATTAATGAAATAGGTTATTTTCTATCACACCTGTGTATTTAGTGTCTGTGATACATTCTTTGAGTTAATGATAATGATAATTCATATTTTCAAGAGTTGAAAATTTAAGACATGAATAATCATTATTAACTCATAAACAGCTCCCGACCATAGGATCATCACGAGGATGGTGATCGATCCGGAAGGTTGGTGTACGATCGCTTCTCTTTAGTAGATGAGTCTTGAGTCTACGGTGTGGAGACACCGGAGCGAGAGTACAGGTACTCGTTAGAGAACGAGGGCACTGAGCGTGACCACCTCGAGTAGTCATTAGGAAGTCTACCTTCTCGTCAATGACTGACTCGATGCTGCAGTAGTGTGTCTGGTTCTTTGACCTGAGATGCATCGGCAGTTCACCTTGAGGGTGTTATAGTTTGACTACACCATTACTCGGTCTCCTAGCCATATGGAACCCTGAGGTGTATGTTGGCTATAGCATGTTCATTGTAGGAACTGGATTGCATCAAGATGGGATCTATCTACCTCGGTGGTAGAGGAGTAGCCCTATGATGATCATGAGAATCAAGTCCAGAAGCCCATGGCCATGGCAGAGTGAAATAATAGAAAGAGTTTCTATTTAGATTTTCACATTGGACTCGAATCGAATGATTACATCATATGACAGAGACTAGGGTTTGACGAGTTCACCTTAACCCTAATCTGATCGGGGCTCAAGATAGAAGAACTTAATCACACAGGTAGCTGCACCAAGAGGTTCGCATTCAGCTCTGATGGGTTGCCACCATATACTGCTAGGTGTCACTGGTGGATTTTGGGAGCAATTAGAATGATTTAGATGATCGATCATTCTAGCTGTTCGAATCAGAAGAGTTCTGATCCATCGAAAGGAGTTTCGATGATGTCTATGATAGAGATCATGACATATCCCATTACCATACAGAACTGAACCTAACTGGGTCACACAAACAAGGGTTTGAATCTGGTGATCATCAATTGAACTGATCTAGTTCAATTGATCTGAATGAGATTCAATTAGGTTCAAGGAAATCGTGCTAGCACTCGATTGAACCTAACGTTCTTCTTTTACTATCATAAATAAGTTGTCCTGACTGAGCCAAAGGAGTTTGTGCTCAATCAGAGGCCTTCATATGGTCTGACTGGAGGTTGTCCAAGTCAGAATAGGTTGTCTTATTTGTAAGACATTACCTGCCATTTTTGGTCACCTGCCATTTCTTGTTCTTTGACTTTGGTCAAAAGTCTACCTTTGACTGGTCAAACGTTGACCATTGACCCTTTGACTTTTGACCACATGTCATGCACCTATTGGAGAGCTGGTGGGGGCCTGTCCCCCTGCCAGAACCTGGCAAGGAGAAGGGCGCACGCCAAGGGTGGCGTGAGCCCAAGTAGGAGGCGCCTAGGAGTCCTTGTTGGACAAGGACTCCACCTCCCTTTTGGATTCCAATCAGAGTTCTACTAAGAATCCAGTTTGACTGGTCTTAGGCGCCCTCTAAGGAGGAATCCAGGGGTCTCTATTCCAACCAATCAGATTTAGATCTGATTTCACAAAGGGTTGTGATTGGTTGAGAGGAAGAGGAGTTGGATCACAAGAGGTCTATAAATAAGACCCTGCGCCCAACCCTAATTCCTAATGCTATTAGACCCACGCCCCAAGGCTGCCTCTCCCCTCCTTCTCCATGCCATAGTCTCTTCTCCTCTTGCTCTCCACGTCCAAAAGGTGTTTTGGACTTAGTTTGGTGCGATTCAGATCAAGGAAAGGCGATCAAAAGCAAGAAGGCTGCGCTGCTGCAAAAGGACGACTGCAGATCTTCAAAAGAGTTTTGAAGATCCTCCAGATCAGATCCAGATCTGATTTTTGGAGGTGTGATAGAGAAGAAGAGGATCTCCAGATCCAACCCGAGTGGATACCGGTAGAGGCCAGGCGCTTGCGTGGCTAAGATCCAGAACCTTCCGCTGCAATCAGGATCATCTACAGGGTAATAGGATTACCCAAATCAGGTAAATTAAATTTGATTTAATTTATCTTATTTTATTTTATTTATTAAAATAATAAGAATCAGATCTGAAACATATCAAGATCTGATTGAGATCAAGAGAAAATTTTTGAAATATATCTCTTGATCTAATCAGATCTGGACGAACCTGGACCGGGAAATCAGGATTTCCCTTCAACTGGTATCAGAGCCATGGTTCTAAATTGTTTAGATCTGATTTTAATTTTATTTTAATTAGAAAATAAAGTGATTTCAGATGTCACATGAGATGTGATCAGATCTGAAATCAGAAAAATTAAAATTAAATGATTTGGATCTAAGAACATGAAGATATGCATGACTAGTTCTAGAATAGAATAGTTCTATAGAATAGTTTTGCATGTCTTTGATTTAATCTGATTAAATCATATTTTAGATCTTCTTATTTACTATTTTCTGATATTATAAGTGTTATAATAACATCTGATAAACAGCAAATAAAAATTATTTAATTTTAAATATCATATGAGATATGATAGATGCATGACTAGACTAGTTGTAGAATAGTTCTACATAATTGTCTAGATTAGAATTTATTTTGATTAGATCAATTTAAATCTAATTTTTTAGATTATTATGTGATAATTTAGATCTGAAAACATGCATGATTTGATACATGAGATGTATGCAAAATATGCCATGATTAGATCTAAACTTTATATATGAGATATATGATATAGATCTGATATTGTTTTGTAGTATTGAATGTTCCTGATTAAGGCGTTCCTCTTGGCCGTCCGGTCATAAGAACGAAGAAGGGTTTAAAGGCCCTCTCTTCCCATTCGATGGGGTGTTCTTATGACGTGTAGGGGTGCTGCGTGTTCGTCCTTAATCAGAAACCCAAAACTTACTTTCTGCAAAACCCTAGATCCTGAAACCCTAGGATTTATTGTGCATATTTTGTTTATGAACCCAACTTAATTAAGAATTAAGTTTATGGAATATTAATTAGGTCTAAAATTGAGAATTTCAGATCTAAGACATATTCATAATACTGGGTTCGGGCTTGGGTAGCTCAATTAGGTCTAAGCGGTTGATCAAACCGAATCAAGAGTTGGTTAGATGGGATCAACAATGCTTAAATTGACCAGCCTAATAGGATTAAGTCTGGGTCAAGATCGAGTCACGATCAAGCAAGACCTAATTAGGCTCAGAGGTTAGAGTCTGGATTGTAGGCTAACCCAATTGGTTCTGACTCAACAATTTGGTGTCTAAGGTAAGTTTGGCACAGACGACCGACTGGTTTTTAATTGGAAGCTACTCGACCTGAATGCGTTCTTGTGCGAGTTAACGGCATATTCCTTCCACCGGTCTCACTTACCTGGCCATATCTGTTGACACAGTTCTGATCTGAGGTGGTCAATAATCCGAGCTGACCCATGCCACTAGGTTAGTCATAATTGTTATGACTAAGCCAAGTCTAGTTTAATGAGACCTGAATCAATTCTCCCTAAGAAAAGATTAAGTCCGAGGTCTTCCACCATTGTAGACGTGCGGGCCCTTCCCGGGGTTGATTGTTCTCGGCTGGATACAGTGGCTCAGTTGCACCGGGAAGACGCAACCATGTCTATTAGGCATTGGATGCTATGGGCTGGAGGATGAGTTGGGCTCAATATTTTGGATACGGTGAGAGACCCAATTAGGAACCCAGTCTATGCAAATGGTGGGTCTGACTTAACTAAGGAGTGGATCAATATTCCGGATACGGTGAGATTCATGAATTAGAGACCAAGTTTGGGTGCACCATGATTAGAGAATCATTGAACAAGAGTTGTTCACTCATTGGCTAACCCATCACCAATAACTGTTAGGTGAGGTGATGAGTCAGTTGGTGAGACCGCACCACCCACTAGAAATCATCAATCGGAGATTTTTCGCATCTCTACAGAGGGAGTGTAGGGATCCGAGAAAATAGTGGGAGCTAATTTGTTTAAAAATAAAATCCCTAAACAAATTGGTCAAGTCAAAATTACAGTATCTAACTAGAATCTTTGACTCTCTACAGGAAAATGTCTGCGTCCAACCCACTGGCACGTATCCTAGACACACATAGACTGACTGGACCCAATTATAAAGATTGGCTCAGGAACTACAAAATTGTTTTGGGTTCAGAGAAGTTAACACATGTTTTGGACCAGGACCCTCCCACCTTACCAGCTCGTCCATCCACTGAACAGAGAGCGTCTCTGGAAAAATGGATTGACGAAGACAATAAGGCCAGATACTACATGTTGGGCTCGATGTCTGATGAGCTCCAGCGCCAACATGAAGATATCGGGACTGCTCGCCAAATGTTGGCTCACCTGCAGGAGATGTTTGGTGAACAGAGTCGCGCAGCCAAATATCAAGTCACAAAATGACTTTTTAAGGCTAAGATGCGTGATGGGCAGTCAGTCCAAGATCACTGTCTGACAATGATCAAGGACATGGAAGAGCTTGAGAAGCTCGGTGTGAAGTTGGACTTGGATTTGCAGAACGATATTATTCTGCAATCCTTGACTGATGCATATGGGCAATTCATCATGAATTACCACATGCATAAACTTCAAAATTCCTTGGCCGAGTTGATGAATATGCTGGTTACCGCTGAGCTTTCTATGAAAGGTTCTAAAGGCTCAGTTCTTGCTATGGAACGGACTTCTTCCAAAAGAAAGTCTTATGGAAAGAAAAAGAAGTCTGTGAAAAAGCAAAAGGTAGAAGGATCAAAGAAGAAGAAGGCAGAACCGAAGAAGAAGGTCGATGGCAAAGGAAAGTGTTTCCATTGCAACAGCGACGGCCATTGGAAGCGGAACTGCCCTACTTACCTGGCCACCCTGAAGAACAAGAAGGAAGGTCCTTCTGGAGGTATGCTCGTTATTGAGTCTAACCTTACGGTTTCTTCTGCATCCAGTTGGGTGCTTGACTCTGGTTCTAGTGCTCATCTGTGCACTTCTATGCAGGGTCTTGAGGATAGCAGGAGGCTGAGGGATGGAGACATGATCCTACGCGTCGGTAATGGAGCAAGAGTTGCTGCAGTAGCCGTGGGAACATACCCTCTGTCGATTACCATCTGGTTTAGACTTAGTTTTAAAAGACTGTTATTATGTGCCTGCAGCTAGCAGGAATTTGATTTCTGTTTCATGCTTAGCACAAGAAGGTTATGTGATCACCTTCTTTAAGGACCATTGTAACATTCTTTATGAAAGAAATAAAATTGCAAATGGTTTCCTTGTTAATGGTCTTTATCAGTTGCATATTGATGTACCTATTTTAACTATCGAGCAAAACGTGAATGCCAAACGACCTAGGGATAGTCCAAACGACAGATATCTATGGCACCTGAGATTAGGTCATATAGCAGAAGATAGGATTAACAAATTGGAGAAAAATGGGCTATTGAGTCCATTGACTTTTGAGTCATATCCAACTTGTGAATCTTGTCTTCAAGGCAAAATGACTAAACTCCCTTTTGTTGGACATGGGGAGAGGGCCACAGATCTCCTTGCCCTAGTACATACTGATGTGTGCGGCCCATTTCGATGTGCCGGCTAGAGGCAATTTTGTCTACTTCATTACCTTTACCGATGATCTGTCTAGGTATGGGTATGTGTATCTTATGAGACACAAGTCTGAAGCCTTTGAAAAGTTCAAAGAATTCAGACATGAAGTAGAAAAACAAACTGGAAAAACCCATTAAGGTTCTTCGATCAGATCGAGGAGGTGAATACCTTAGCCGGGAATTCCTAGACTATCTTAAGGAAAATGGCATAGTCTCTCAATGGACTCCACCAGGAACACCTCAACTCAACGGGGTTTCAGAACGGAGAAATCGGACTCTATTGGATATGGTTCGATCCATGATGAGCTTCACAGACCTCCCAGATTTTCTTTGGGGACATTCATTATTAACTTCAATCTATTTACTGAATAGGGTTCCCTCTAAAACCGTTCCTACCACACCGTATGAGATATGGCACGGTAAGAAACCAAGTCTGAGTCATCTCAGAATTTGGGGTTGTCCGGCTTCATGTCAAAAGACAACAAGCGGACAAGTTAGAGTTTAGGTCCTTTAGAGCTCGATTCATAGGATATCCTAAAGAGTCATTAGGATACTATTTCTACATTCCAGAAGACCACAATGTGATTGTGAGTCGACATGCCATATTTCTTGAAAAATAGTTTATTCAAGATAGCGGCATTGGAAAGCAGATTAAGCTTGATGAGAAAGTCTCACAAGCAGAACGAGCTAAGGACCAAGTGGAACCAAATCAGGTTGAGCCAATAAGAACACTACCTCCTCCACCTCGTAGATCGGAAAGAGTTTCCCGTCCCCCTGAAAGATACTTAGGTATTATTTCAGAGGATGTAGAGGAAATGTTCCTCATAGGTAATGGTGCTCATGGTGATGATCCCAAAACCTACAACGAGGCGATATCAGATATCGACTCCGAGAAATGGCTTGAGGCAATGAAGTCAGAAGATTCGACTCGATGCACTCAAACCAAGTCTGGACCTTGGTAGATCCACCAGAAGGTATAGTACCTATTGGGTGTAAATGGATCTTCAAGAGAAAGATTGGTGCAGATGGGAATGTGGAGACATTCAAGGCTAGACTGGTGGCAAAAGGTTATAGTCAACGCGAAGGCATTGACTATCAGGATACCTTTTCCCCGGTAGCTATGCTAAAATCCATCCGCACATTGCTTGCTGTTGCAGCCTATTTCGATTATGAAATATGGCAAATGGACGTGAAAACGGCATTCCTAAATGGATATCTTGAGGAAGATATCTATATGGAACAGCCGCTAGGTTTCACATCCAGTGATACTGATCACAAGGTTTGCAAGCTGCAAAGGTCCATATATGGACTTAAGCAAGCATCTCGGAGCTGGAACACTCGTTTCAATGATGTGATCAAAAAGTTTGGTTTCATCAAAAATGAAGAGGAACCATGTGTTTTCAAAAGGGTCAGTGGGAGCGCTGTTGTCTTCCTCGTATTGTACGTGGATGACATCCTCCTTATTGGGAATGATATTCCCATGTTGACATCAGTCAAGATGTGGTTGTCCAAGGAATTCTCCATGAAAGACCTAGGTGAAGCATCCTTTATTCTAGGAATTAAGGTCTATAGGGATAGACCGAATAGGATGCTAGGACTTTCACAGAAGATGTACATAGAGGAAGTACTAAAGAGGTTTAGTATGGAAAACTCTAAGAGGGGATTAATACCCTTCAGACATGGTATTCATCTTTCCAAGAAGATGTGCCCCAGCACACCTGAGGAAATAGAACGCATGAGCAAGATCCCTTATGCTTCTGCAATAGGGAGCCTCATGTATGCCATGCTATGTACACGACCTGATATAGCCCATGCTGTGAGTGTCACAAGCAGATATCAGTCAAATCCAGGTGAAGAACACTGGACTTCTGTGAAATGTATCCTTAAGTACTTGAGAAGAACTAAGGATATGATGCTGGTCTTTGGTAACGGAGAACTCCAAGTTCAAGGATACACAGACTCGGACTTCATGTCCGATATAGATGATCGAAAGTCGACATCTGGCAGACTGTTTGTGCTGGAAGAGTTCCAAGCAAATGGTGATACCACCTTCCCCGCGATTACCTTGAGAAAGGTTACGTTGAGGTCAAGAGAGTCAACTCCACAGATAATGTGGCAGACCCACTTACAAAGCCGTTGGGCCAGCAGAAGATCGAAGCCCACCTTGAGAAGATGGGACTTAGACTTGTAGCCAATTGGCTTTAGGACAAGTGGGAGATTGTTAGATATATGTGCCCTAGAAGCCAGAATTGGCTGACACTTGTAATACACTTCTAGGGGCAAAATTATAATTTTGACTATAATTAATAAAATGGGTTATTTTCTATCACACATGTGTATTTAGTGTCTGTGATACATCCTTTGAGTTAATGGTAATGATAATTCATATTTTCAAGAGTTGAAAATTTAAGACATGAATAATCATTATTAACTCATAAACAGCTCCCGACCATAGGATCATCACGAGGATGGTGATTGATCCGGAAGGTTGGTGTACGATCGCTTCTCTTTAGTAGATGAGTCTTGAGTCTACGGTGTGGAGACACCGGAGCGAGAGTACAGGTACTCGTTAGAGAACGAGGGCACTGAGCGTGACCACCTCGAGTAGTCATTAGGGAGTCTACCTTCTCGTCAATGACTGACTCGATGCTGCAGTAGTGTGTCTGGTTCTTTGACCTGAGGATGCATCGGCAGTTCACCTTGAGGGTGTTATAGTTTGACTACACCATTACTCGGTCTCCTAGCCATATGGAACCCTGAGGTGTATGTTGGCTATAGCATGTTCATTGTAGGAACTGGATTGCATCAAGATGGAATCTATCTACCTCGGTGGTAGAGGAGCAGCCCTATGATGATCATGAGAATCAAGTCCAGAAGAAATCCATGGCCATGGTAGAGTGAAATAATAGAAAGAGTTTCTATTTAGATTTTCACATTGGACTCGAATCGAATGATTACATCATATGACAGAGACTAGGGTTTGACGAGTTCACCTTAACCCTAATCTGATCGGGGCTCAAGATAGAAGAACTTAATCACACAGGTAGCTGCACCAAGAGGTTCGCATTCAGCTCTGATGGGTTGCCACCATATACTGCTAGGTGTCACTGGTGGATTTTGGGAGCAATTAGAATGATTTAGATGATCGATCATTCTAGCTGTTCGAATCAGAAGAGTTCTGATCCATCGAAAGGAGTTTCGATGATGTCGATGATAGAGATCATGACATATCCCATTACCATACAGAACTGAACCTAACTGGGTCACACAAACAAGGGTTTGAATCTGGTGATCATCAATTGAACTGATCTAGTTCAATTGATCTGAATGAGATTCAATTAGGTTCAAGGAAATCGTGCTAGCACTCGATTGAACCTAACGTTCTTCTTTTACTATCATAAATAAGTTGTCCTGACTGAGCCAAAGGAGTTTGTGCTCAATCAGAGGCCTTCATATGGTCTGACTGGAGGTTGTCCAAGTCAGAATAGGTTGTCTTATTTGTAAGACATTACCTGCCATTTTTGGTCACCTGCCATTTCTTGTTCTTTGACTTTGGTCAAAAGTCTACCTTTGACTGGTCAAACGTTGACCATTGACCCTTTGACTTTTGACCACATGTCATGCACCTATTGGAGAGCTGGTGGGGGCCTTGTCCCCCTGCCAGAACCTGGCAAGGAGAAGGGCGCACGCCAAGGGTGGCGTGAGCCCAAGTAGGAGGCGCCTAGGAGTCCTTGTTGGACAAGGACTCCACCTCCCTTTTGGATTCCAATCAGAGTTCTACTAAGAATCCAGTTTGACTGGTCTTAGGCGCCCTCTAAGGAGGAATCCAGGGGTCTCTATTCCAACCAATCAGATTTAGATCTGATTTCACAAAGGGTTGTGATTGGTTGAGAGGAAGAAGAGTTGGATCACAAGAGGTCTATAAATAAGACCCTGCGCCCAACCCTAATTCCAATGCTATTAGACACGCCCCAAGGCTGCCTCTCCCCTCCTTCTCCACGCCATAGTCTCTTCTCCCCTTGCTCTCCACGTCCAAAAGGTGTTTTGGACTTTGGTTGGTGCGATTCAGATCAAGGAAAGGCGATCAAAAGCAAGAAGGCTGCGCTGCTGCAAAAGGACGACTGCAGATCTTCAAAAGAGTTTTGAAGATCCTCCAGATCAGATCCAGATCTGATTTTTGGAGGTGTGATAGAGAAGAAGAGGATCTCCAGATCCAACCCGAGTGGATACCGGTAGAGGCCAGGCGCTTGCGTGGCTAAGATCCAGAACCTTCCGCTGCAATCAGGATCATCTACAGGGTAATAGGATTACCCAAATCAGGTAAATTGAATTTGATTTAATTTATCTTATTTTATTTTATTTATTAAAATAATAAGAATCAGATCTGAAACATATCAAGATCTGATTGAGATCAAGAGAAAATTTTTGAAATATATCTCTTGATCTAATCAGATCTGAACGAACCTGGACCGGAAAATCAGGATTTTCCTTCAATTAAAACATCATCAAATCTATATTATGCAAATTGATCATAAATTATATATGCTTATTGTAAAAATACACAAGAGGTTGAAAAATAAACACCAAAAAGAGTATTTATAGCATTATAAAAATTAATTAAAAAATTTTCTAAATTTTTTTTTCTCAATCATTTTTAGTCAAAATAAATCTTAATCCACGATCATTTATATATATATTTAATAAATTTTTATATGGATATGCATCATAAATCATCATATATATAGAGTTCCAATGGATAACTACATCAAGTTTAAATTTTTTAAAATATTTACCATGATCTAAATATAATTATTTAAATTCCTGTAATCGTGCTCTTGAAGCATGAATAAAAGATACTGTATTCCTAATTTTTATAATTATATCTTGAACCATGCCCATTCCAGCTTGAACAAAAAGATTCAAAATATGACATGCACATCTAATATGAAATAATTTTTTATTAACAATGGAACGAAAAGAGTCTTTCAATAATTGGATAGCTACATTATTATTAGATGCATTATCAAATGTAATAGGCATAATTTTGTTACCAATACCATATGTAGCTGTAGTTTGATAAATAGCATTAGAAATTTATTAGCCAGAATGGGGATAATCAAAAGAATGAAAAGCAAGAATACGCTTATTTAATTATCAATTATTATCTATGCAACGAGCAGTAACAGAAATAAAATACATACTATCTATAGATGCAGCCCATATATCAGAAGTACCTAGTTAATAATACTTTTGCATTTAAAGTAGAAAGAGTACCAATTAAATCATCCTTCATTGCTAAATAATTTATCATAGCTATTCTTCTAAATGTACGTCTATTGATTCTTCTATAAGCAGGTTGTAAAGTTAATTGAATATATTCTTTAAAATTAAAAGATTCACATAAGCTAAAGGATAATTCATCTCTAACTATCCATTTTACAAGTGCTTTTCTTTGATTTTCATGATTATATGCAAAAGTTTCAACAAGGACACCTCCTTGTATATTAAGAGTGCTTTGAAGACGAAAATCACTTATCCTATAAGACTCTTGATGTTTCTTTAAATGGTTAGTTTCTTCAGTACTGGCACAACTATATAATTTAGCATATTTTTTATATTTTGCCTTATAGACTCCATCTATCAAAACTCTATCGAAATCACTCCACATGGTGCTAGTCCTCTTATGAAAAGAGGATCCAGCTTCCCCAGAAGGAGCTTTAGAGGGAGCAGGAAGAGTTTCTTCCTCTTCCAAAATAGGAAGAGAAATGCCGGCATGCCCAGTGGTGCCAACTATACTCTCAGCATCATAATTTGTCATCTAAACTAAGTAAATATAAAAAAATAAAAATTAATCAATAACCAACAAAAGAAAATTAAATTATAAAGCTAAAGAGGAAGAAGAGATGAAGTTGAGACTGGAGAGTTGGAGAGCCGGATGAGGAGGGCCAGGCCGCTAGAGGTTGGATAGTCGGAGAGCTGGATGAGTGGAGAGTTGGAAAGCCAGAAGAGGAGGGTCGGATCATTGGAGAATCGAATAGTCGGAGAGGTAGATTTATGAAGCTGCTCTTGAACTACGACCTCCAAAAAAGAGATACTTCCTCCTCTTGTATGACTCTTGAATTGCTAAACTATAATTGCTACGTACTAAATATTTAATGAAAGAGAAAAGAATTGCTAGAAGAGAGAATAAAAAGAAGTAGGAAGATTAGAGAGAGAGAATTGATTTGATGAATTGATGTAGTGAGAATGAAAGAGAAAGGATCTATTTATAGAAGTTCTAAATTTTTATTTTTCTAAAATACTCCTCAATCTAGCCATTTTTTGGCTGTTGAAGGGACTAAAATGATAAAAATAAGAAAACTAGCCATTTTAATCCTTAAAAAATTAAAAAAAATTTAATTTTAGCTGTTATGGGTTGGTCTGACCCATTTCAGGCCATTACAGGCTAGGTCGGGCATGGCCCATTTAGGGTCGTTACGGACCGTGCCAAGAATGGCTCATTTCATACCGTTGTGGGCCATGCCTGGCACGGTCCGTTAAGGTTATAAAAAAAAATAGGCCTGACGGGCCAATGGGCCATGCCAGGCCCGGTCTACCAATTTTCGGGCCTAGGGTCATGCCTGGCGGGAGTTTTATGCTTGCCGTGCCATGCTAGCATGGCCCATTTATGGGATGGGCCATGCTTGGCACGGCCCGCTGCAGTACCAGGTCCGTTGGGCCTGGGTCGGGTCGGGCCAAGCACGGATCGATGCCCATGTCTACCTCTAATCATATTAAATCTATCTTCATTCAATGGTTTTATGAAAATGTTAGCTAATTAATTTTCAGTTGAAACAAATTCAAGTATATTATCACTATTTTGAACATGATCTTTAATAAAGTGATGCCTAAATTTAATATATTTTATTCTTGAGTGTTGAATGAATTTTTTAGTTAAATTGATGGTACTTGTGTTATCATATTTTAAAGAAATTTTATTTTGTTCAATACCATAATTCTTAAGTTATTGCTTAATCTAAAGGAGTTGAGCATAGCAACTTTCAGTTGCAACGTACTCAGCCTCGGCCATAGACAATACTATCAAATTTTGCTTTTTGCTAAATCAAGAGATTAATTTAATCCAAAAAATTGACATGTACAGAAAGTACTTTTCTATCAATTCTACAACCCCCATAATCAACATCAGAATACCCAATTAAATCAATTAAGGTTTGCTTAGAATACCATAAGCCTAAGTTTTGTGTTCCTATTAAGTATCTTAATATTCTTTTAGTAGCAAGCATATGAGATTCCTGAGGATTAAACTAAAATCTAGTACATATACAAATACTAAAGAGTATATAAGGTTTACTAGCAGTTAAATATAGTAGAGAGTCAACCATACCTCTATAAAATTTTTAATTTATACTTTTACCATTTTCATTTTTATCCGATCTGCATGATGGGCTCATGGGTATGCCAATTGCCTTGGCATTCTCCATCCCAAACTTTTTTAGTATTTTTAGAATATATCTAATTTGAGAAAAGAAAATTTCTTTCTTTGTTTGTTTGATTTGAAGTCCAAGAAAAAATGTTAACTCCCCCATCATGCTCATTTCAAATTCACCCTACATCAATTTGGCAATTCTTAGTAAAGATTTTTATTAGTAGAATCAAAAATAATATCATCCACCTATATTTGAATAATAAGCAGATCTGATTTCTTTCTTTTTGAAAATAATGTAGTGTCTACGCTATCTCTAAAAAAGTTATTATTAAGCAGAAATTTATGTAGTCTATTATACCATGCTCTTGGTGCTTGTTTTAAACCATATAATACTTTATTAAATTTAAAAATATTATTTAGAAAAGCATGATTTTTAAAATATGATGGTTGTTCCATAAAAAATTTGATAGCAATAAAACCATTTAGAAATATACTTTTTACATTCATTTGATATAATTTGAAATCTATATAACAAGCAAAAATAAGTAGCAATCTAATAGCTTCTAATCCAGCTACAGGTACATATGTTTGATCAAAATCTATTTCTTCTTCTTGATTATATTCTTTAGTAACCAGTCCAACTTTATTTATTATTATATCATCATTTTCATCTAATTTATTTCTAAATATCCATTTAGTTCCAATAATTGGATGATTAAGTGATCTATCAACTAATATCCAAACTTTATTTATTTCAAATTGATTTAGTTTTTCTTGCATGGCAATTAACTAATTAAAATCATTTTTAGCTTCTTCAATAGTTTTAGATTCTATTTGAAAAATAAAAGCAAGATAATCATGATTTTCTTTAAAAGTAGATCTAATTCTTACACCTTGAGATGGATCATCAATTATAAAATCTTTCGGATGATTATGGGCATACCTCAATTCTTTGGATAGATGATGATGCTTTGGTTCATACCTTCTTCTTAAATTTCTTCATGGCTATTATCGTTTGATTCTTCTTCTTCATTATGATTAGTTTTATCCTTCAAGTTAAGCTCCTTTACTCCCTTTTCTAAGCTTCTTGCATTATCATCAAAAAAATCTTCCTTTTTTGATGATAGGTTGTTAGTTTCATCAAAGATAATATGAATGAACTTTTCAACAACTAAGGTTTGTTTGCTAAAAATTCTATATACTTTGCTTGATGTGGAGTATCCAAGAAAGATACTCTCATCAGACTTAGCATCAAACTTTCCAAGATTATCTTTTTCATTATTCAAAATAAAATATTTACATCTAAAGATATGAAAATAGCTAATATTAGATTTTCTTCATTTCCAAAGTTTATAAGAAATTTTCTTAAAAATAGAATGGATTAAAATATGATTTAAAATTTAGTAAGTAGTATTTTTAGCTTCAGTCCAAAAATATTTTGGAAAACTTCATTCGTATAACATAGTTTTAGCCATTTTTACTAAAGTTTTATTCTTTCTCTCAATAATACCATTTTGTTGGGATGTTCTTAGAGCTAAAAAAATTATGTTCTATGATATTTTTATTATAAAATATTTTAAAATTTTGATTTTTAAATTCTATATCATGGTCACTTTGGATTTTAATAATTATAGAGTTCTTTTCATTTAAATTTTTTTTATAAAATTTTGAAAATATAAAAAATGCTTCATCTTTATGTGCCAAAAATAAAATCCAAGCGAGAAAAATTATCTATAATCATAAGTCCATATTTCTTTCCTCCTAGGCTTGTAGTCCTAGTAGGTCCAAATAAGTCCATGTGAATCAATTTAAGTGGTTTGGTGGTTGAAACTATATTTTTGGATTTGAAACTCTCTCTAGTTTGTTTACCAAATTGACATGCATCACAGACATGATCATTTTCAAAGTTTAATTTAGGCACACTTTTAACTAAATCTTTTGCAATCAGTTTTGATAAAGTATACATGCTTGCATGACTTAACCTATGATGCCATAGCGAAGTAGTTTCTTTGATCTTAGTATCTTTAACAATAAGGCATTAGCTACTCTTCATGGCTATCTCATCAAGATCAACCATATAGATATTGCCACGCTTATGTCTAATAAACTTGATATTATCATCAAAGAGACTAGTGACTATACATCAAGATGATTCAAAGATGACTTTAAAGCCTTTATCATATAATTGACTTATGTTTAATAAATTATGCTTTAAGCTATCAACAAGTAAAACATTCTTAATACAAGTGGAAGGAGTGATTTTGATTTTACCAATTCTAATGATTTTACCTTTACTATTATCGTCAAAGGTTACCACTCCTTCATTCTTTTTATTAAGATGATAAATTGATCTTTGTCATCCATCATATATCTTGAATAGTAGCTGTCTAGATACCAAGCTTTTTCATTTTCATTAGTTGTAAGACATTCCTGCAAAACAGTCAAGTAGCTGATTTAGATATTCAAATTTTTTTGGATCCTTTAGAGTTAGCATTTATGGTTCCTTTTGGAACCTCTTTTTTTAAAAAATATTTTCATTAGATTTTTTTAAGTTGCATGCATATGCTTTATATCTTACTCTACCACAGCTGAAGCAAATAATATGTAAAATAAAATGTGATGATGATGAACTAGTGTAGAGATTTTTTAAGAATTTTTATTTCTTATTAGGATTAAAATCGATAACAGCTTTATCGTAAATTGCCTTTTGGTTGTTTAAAATTATTTTCAATTTTTTAGAACTACATGTAAATTTTTCAACCAAAGATTTCAGCATTTGAACTTCTTTTTTTAATGAGTTATTTTCTTTTATCAAGAGTTTGTTTCTTTGTAAGATTTCATCCTTTTCTTTGGATAAAATTTTAGTCTTTATTTTAAGCTCTAATTTTTTATACTTATTTTTCGTTATTTATTCATTAAATCATGAAATGCATTTTATAGTTTTTTAAAAATAAAATCTGGGATAATTTCAGAGGTTATCTCATTCTTTTGTGCCATGAGACATAAGTTCAAAATATTTTCATTCTCTTCGTCAAAGCTATATACATCATTGTTGCTCCAAGTGGCAATTATTATTTTCTTTTTTGTCTTCTTAAAATTTTTCTTCAAGTTGGGATAATCAGCCTTGAAATATCCTGATTTTTTGCATTTATAGCATAATGACTGCTGTCTTTTTTTTTTTTTTATCTTTGCTTGATTCACCTTTGACTAGGGGCTTCTTCCTTGAAATCTTGCCTTCTTCTCCTTATAAATTTCATGAAATTTCTTGCAATCAGGGCTATATCCTTGTCTTCATCATCCTTATCCGTTAACTCCTCTTCTTCTTCATCAATTATGGTAGATTTGAGGGCGATGGTCCTCTTCTTTCAGCCTTTATCTTTATTATGCTGCTTCATTATCAATTCATATATCATTAAGGATCCAATCAGCTCTTCCAATAGTAGCTTATTCAAGTTTTTTGCCTCTTGTATTTTGGTGACTTTCGCTTTTTAAGACTTTAGCAAATGCTTAAGAATTTTTCTCGCCAAATCACTATTAGAATATACTTTTTCAAGACTTTGTAAACCATTAGTAATATCAATGAAGCATATGAATATTTCAGTGATGGATTCAGTGGGTTCCATTTTTAAAAGCTCATATTTGTATACTAGTATATTAATTTTTGATTCTTTTACTTGATTTATGCCCTCATGAGTGACTTCAAGTCTATCCTAAATTTTTTTTACTAAATTATAAGTAAAAATTTAGTTAAATTCGTTAACATCCAAGGCACAATATAAAACATTCATAGCCTTGGTATTTAACTAAATTGATCTCTTATCTTCTTTACTCCAATCCTTTTTAGGTTTGGGTACGCTAATGCCATGGACTATAATAGTGAGTGTGTGTGGTCCATTGATTATGATACTCTACATATCATAATTAAAAGTCTGAATGAAAATTTTCATGTGAGCTTTCCAATATGTGTAATTTATACCATTGAAAAGTGGTGATTTGCTAGTGGATTGCCTTTCGATAAGTGAACCTCCCAATTATGTTGTTATAATCTTTATCTTTTGATTGTTAGATCAATATTCTAACTGAGAACTAAGCTCTGATACCACTTGTTGCTTAGC
Source organism: Cocos nucifera (assembly GCA_006176705.1). Classification (NCBI taxonomy): domain Eukaryota; kingdom Viridiplantae; phylum Streptophyta; class Magnoliopsida; order Arecales; family Arecaceae; genus Cocos; species Cocos nucifera. Next base: position 300,410 of record QRFJ01004420.1, read on the forward strand.
TAGACAATCCAAGAGAGAGGGAGAGGAGGTGAATTGGATTATTAAAACTTTTAACTAAACTAAATAATGGTGTACAGTGTAGAGGAGAAAATATGCTGAAGATGTAGTAAGTTAAAGAGTAGAAAACAAATGCAACAGAAGAGAAACATTGCACATATACAAACATAGTAGATTTATAATGGTTCGATATATCTCAAGCACCTACATCTACTCGCCAAGTGAATCATTGAGAATTTCTACTATAATCATTTGATTACAGCATGTTTGTTTTCACCGGGCTTACAAACAAACTCAATTGGTTTTAACCTAGGTCAATAAATCATAATCTTTACAAGCCTTAATCCAAGGCTCCTCCAAACTATTTCAAGTGTGGTACAACCCTTCAAGTTCCAGCCTCTACTGAAACTTTTATAATAGTTTGAAATAGAAAAGGATTTCAATAAACAAAACCCTATTGCACTTGGATTATTGTCGTTGAAGCTCTCTTTTGAGAATGCTTTGAATACTGATAATGAATACCTTTTTTCCTCTTTGAATGCACTCAGAAAAATTAAGAAAGCATTGATTGGGAGTAGATGAACTTTCTTGGAGGCTATTGAATGCTCAAAGTGCTCTCTTTTTTTATAAAAAGTGCTAAATAGTATTCTCCCTTGTGTTCCTTGCTTTTTCTTCTCTCTCTTAATCATTTTCTTAAGGCTTAGATTAATTTAACCTTAATTCTAGCTATTTATGACCATTGGAGATGGAAAATAGCTATTAGAAATTTTTTCTGGATGAAAATAGGCTTCTGCAGAGCTAGCCATTATGCCTATCAGACAACATCGAATCGGCTCGAACAACAATTCTTCATAAATCAACATTCTGTCCCATTAAGATAGCCAGCTCGAATCTTGTTTCAAGCTAGCTCGAGTTGTAAAACTCAAATTTTATCTTTCTATTCACTGAGAGAGTTGGCTCGGATTTGTCTCGAGCTGGCTCGAACAGTAGACTTGAAAAACTACTTTTCTGTCATCTTGAGAGAGCTTGCTCAAATTTTATTTCGAGCTAGTTCGAATTATAGAATTCAAAAACTACTTTTATGTCATCATGAGAGAGCCGGCTCGAATCCATTTTGAGCCGGCTTAGTTATGTGCCAAGTCAAAGTATAAGGGATGTACCATGCTAGAGTTGGCTCAATTCTTGGATGGATCGGCTTTGATTCTTTGAGATGATTTTTCTTATGCCAAAATTTTTTTAAAATAGTTTTACTTGACTCGATCAATCTTTAGTTACATTTGGAGTCTTTCAACGATGTTTTTCCTCTATAAAAAAAAAGTTCTTTGATATACTTAAAAAATGTTAGTATAAAATTATACTCCAATGTTTTGTAATCATCAAAATCATTTCTGAGGGCAACAAATCATTTGCTAGTAAGGTTATACTAAATCCAATTTGATTCTTTAAATCTAATTCAATTGTGACTTCATAAGTCTAATTGTCAAATCCAAGTTAAATTCCTTCATTGTATGACTTCATAGGTTTAATTTTTTCTAGTAGTAAGATTTACCATAATTTCTATCATAGATATCATTAAAACTTCTTTCAATAGATTAAAATAATTCTACTCTAACTCGACAAGGATCATCGATCTAGAATGATCCTAGTAAGCTCTCACAATCCACCAGCGATAGTTAGCAGTATGTAGTGACAACTCAGCAGAACTGAACAAAGAACCTTTAGGTATAGTTTACATATGATTTAGTCCCTTTATCATGAGTTTCGACTAGATGGCAGGTTACGGATAAATTGTCAAACCTCAACATCAGTCATATGATGTATTCAATTAACTCAAATTCAAATAGTAATTCTCATAAAAACTTATTTCCATCAATCACACTGCTGTAGCCACAAACTTAAGGACTTAGCCTCTCAAATCTCATAGAGCTTCTTCTCTCTATCAAGATTGATAGATTCTATTTAGATATATATTTTGCTCCTACAGTGGACCAACTATCACCAATATCTACTATAAAGACTCATAAAATCAATATTTATGTATAGTCAAACTCCAGTAGCCTCACTGTGAACAATCGTATCACCATAGATCAAAGAATCATTCACATAACTACAACATCAAGATGATCACTGATGATTGAATATAAATTCATATGATCTCTCGTATGATCATGCTTAGTACTATTTATTCTCTAACAACTATTCACACTTATCGCTCAATATCTCTATACTATAGACTAGAGTCGCATCTATCCCAATAGAAGCGATCCGTGCGTCAGTCTATTCGAATTAATCACCATCCTCATGATGATCATATGATCAGAAGCAATTCATGAATTAATTATACATGGCTTTAATTCTTAATTTTTTGAGAATATGTATCGTAAGTATTAATTTCTTGAATGATTCAAATGTATATCACATTTGAATGAAAATAAAGTTGCCCTTTTATTGCTCAAATTAATGTTTTCAAATACAAATTTGTAGCCTAAAGTAAAATAATATGTCTACTATATTAGCTTCTAGGACATACATCTAACAGCTCTGTTCTTTCCATGCCTTTTCTTCCTTTCAAACCCTTTTTCCCTCCAAATCGAAGCTTTTCCTATGATTTTCATCCAATTTTTCTAGTGAGTTGTTCTCCTATGGTGCCCCAAAAATAATTAGCCTGGAAGAAGAGAATCCACATGCAAATCTCAAGCTCTGGCACATTTTCAAGCCACTCTCCTATCCGAGAAAGAAGGAGCAAATAGAGGAATGAGCAAAGAAGACCTTCTACAGTCCAACCTCCACCATCTTCTCCACTCGCTTAGGCAACACCATTTAGAATGCCCATCTCTTTTAGGGTTGTTTGCATGAGAAGAAAAGTTAACTTTGAGTTTTTAGACCATGAGGGCTTCACTATTGGACAGAATGTTAAGAAGTTGGGATGGGATTTTCTATATCCCCTTGATGTTTTGACCTACTCCAATTTAGTAATATAGTTCTATGATAATGTAAAAGTGGGGGGTGGAAAGTGTGGTGTCAGAGGTAAAAGGTGTGCATGTTGAGATTGATATAGAGAGCCCTGGATGTGCACTTCACATGCCGATCGTGGGGAGTAGATTAGATGACCTCATGCAGTGTGATACTGGATTGAAGGTTATTTTGGAGCCTGAGGATGTTAAAGGAATCGAAGAAATAAGTGCTAACCAGCTGAGCATGGTAATCAGACAATCGGATCTTCTTTTCGAAGATAGGAAGCTTTGATTTTGTGTCAGAGAGAGATGTCATCCTAATGCACCATATTGTTTGGAAGATTCCCTCAAGTTTTTCATCTTTTATGATAGGGTTGATGTATAATACTACGAACCAATCGAAGATATCCTTATCTTATGGCATGGTTCTAATCTTGGTCTGCCAAGAGCATGAGATGATCTTGAGGGGGAGACCACCCGAGCACTAATGCACTCTAACACTTATAACAACCATTTACTCTGAGGAATGGGTTTCTAGAAGACTGAGGGTCATTGGACTCATAGAGGCATAGTGCAGAGAGATGAGATAGATTCTAATGATGATGAGGCTCCAACAGCTATATCCATTATAGATACCAAATCTAAGGAGCTGGCAGCTCAATCTCAGTAGGTAGAGAAAGTTTCTAATCGTCTAGAGACTTTAGATCGATCATTCGACAAGCTGGACAAGGATTCACTGGTTAAGGGTCTCCACAAGGATCATTGATTCATTTAGAGCTGAGATTCAATTGTTCACCATAGAGGCCATTGCACTTCTTAGAGGGAGACAGCTTGGATAATCCAGGCTATTTCTTCTATGAGGGAGGATGCTCAGGGCCAGCCATTAGGATATATTTGTCCACCTTCACCTTCTCAGCTCGGACTCACTTCCTAGAGATACCTTATTTTATCTTCTTAGGATGCTAGGATTCATCTTGTAGAACTATAGTCTTTCCTAGCAATCCATCATTTTGACAAATGTAGATAGTATGCATTTTGAATATTTTGATGTTTATTCTCTATGTAATCACTTTGTAATCAAGTTTTTGGAAATCAATGAAAATTGATCCTATTTATGAAAAATCTTGTGTTTAATTATGTGATAGTTTGGTTTGATTTATTAATGGTTATGTGTTTGGAATATATGTTTTATCTATGAAATAACGGGGGAGAAATAAATGCTCGATTAAATATGCATTAAGAAACATAGAATCTTCTGGTATTAACTATTAAAAATAAGGGCAAAATTAAGAAAATTAAGTTTTCTAGAAGAAAAATAGGAGAAGCAATGATTTTTGAACTTAAATCCTTGAACAATTATATCTTGCTTATCCTAATTTGAGTATTCATGTGTTTGATCATTTAACTTGAGTTGTATGGTTTGATTACATAATTATTTTTGACAATTTATTGGTATCAAGCCGAATTTGAAACATGCTTTCATATTTGCTATGATTGATCATTTCAAAAAAAAAGATTTAAAACTTGCTCTTCTTTAATGCTTAAATGGTATTTATGTTTTAAGAAGATCATTAATTAATCCAAATTTCTATTCAATTGGTATCAAGAAAAGTTTTTCAACCCAGTCATTATTTGATTTGAATTTCAAAACAATTGGTATAAAGAAGTTTATTTTCATAATTGGTATCAAGAAAATTTTTATACTTGGTACAAATAGCTCATTCTTTTGCGTTGCATTTTATTACTTCATCTTTGAAAAAAAAAAGAAAAGAATATTTTAATCTCACATCTATTTTATATTGATATAATATCATTTGAGATAAATTTCAAAAGCTTATATCTTTTCTGAACTTAAAAGGATTGATACCTCTTAAAGAAAAGAAAGAGATATCTTATGAAAAAGAAAACTATATCTTATACCTAATTTTAATGCTCAAAATCCTAAGATCGAAAAGTTCTATTTCTCTTAGATTTTCTATGGCACAAAGCATTTTTCTAACTAAATTTGAGAAGTATGTTTTGAATCTATAATTTTGAGAAAAGGAAATGCATGATTGAATTTGTTTTTTTTTTAGTCTAGCCAAGTTCAATTTGAATTTAAAAAAGAAAAAAATCTTAATTGAAAGTTTTATTATGTGAATTTGAAAGATATATTCGAGTTAAATTTGAAAGGGAGAGGAGACAAATCCATTTCTAAACTTTGAATGTAACTTAAGTTTTACCTTGATTTTGATGATTCATTTTTTAAATCTTTTCCTTGAGCTTTTTGATGTTGTCAAAAAGGGAAAGAGTTATATTAAATATATGTTTAGTTTAATTATATGCTTAAAGTGCTCTTAAATTGCTTGATATGCTCATGTGTTTGCTTGAAATGATCATTTGAAATGAGCAAATATATATGTATAAAATTTGGCATCAAATGTATTAAATCTAAATTTTGAACAAATTGAAACATTTATAAAGTATATGTTCACATGTGTTTATTTTATCATTTTATTATTCATTTTTGTATGTTAATTAAAACATATAATATTTATTTATGCATATACTCGAAGTTTTGTCACCATAAAAAAATAAGATATTGTTGACCCTATGATTAATTTTGATAATTACTAAATTTTAAGTAATTATGAGTCTAATCATGTATTTCAAGGATGAATATAGAATTTTTAGGTATTTAAATTGAAGAATTTATCCATAAAAAATATCCGCTTAAAAAAAGCTAAGTCAAAGAAATTCAAGATAACTTTTCAAGTTTTTGACTTAGTAGAGTTGACCCTAGAATGTTAGGAGCCGACCTTTGGATTGAAATAGGCTGAAAATAAAAAGAATTTAAGTTTCAGGAAGTTCAGAAGTCAACTCTAACATATTGGAATAAGACTGGCATGGTGGTGAGTTGATTATAAATAATAGGAGTCGATTCTCATAGAGAAAATAAATAACTATATTTTTAGGATCCTTAGTTTGAATTGACCCTAATAGGTTGAGTCGACTCATGCAAGTGGCGAACCGATTCTCTTAGAAAAAAATAGAATACACAATTTGTTAGACCTCAAGGCGAGTTGACTCGTGGATAGCTCGAGTCAACCCCTTAGGAATTGGAGTCGACCCCAAGCACAGGATCAACTATAATGGCTAGTTTTATGCATCCTCCAAATGGCTAGTTTTTAGTTTCAATGGCTACTCCAAGCTTTCTAATGGTCAAAACTTCTTCTCTAATGACTTCTAAGGATATTAAAGGTTAGAAAATCAATTGAAAAAGAAGATAAATGGATTAAAAAAAAAATACTTCAAATTGAGTGAGGATCATTGAATATTCTTGAGAAGAGAAAAATAGAGAAAAATTGAGCATAGAATTTTGAGCTTTTAAAGAGTGATTATCACCAACATTATCCGTAACCTCTCAAGCATCAATTAAAGAGCAATCCTTTGGCTTTTACTTCGAGCTTCAAAGAGTTTACTTTCTATTTATTTTTGTACTAAAATTCTTATTCATTATATTTTATTTTCTTTATAAGTTTCTTTGAGAGAAAAAAATTTGGGATAAAAATCCTTCCAAGCTCGAAATTAAATATTATAGATTTTAGCCGATGAGCCCATAAAATCAATTACGTTGATTATGAGCTTGAAAAATAATCGGTGTATAGGTTTTGATTGATGATTCCAAAAAACTAACTATATTTGTTTGTGAGCCTAGGTAGACAAACATGCTATAATCGAAAAGATTATAGTAGAATTTTCAAGAAGAGCCTAAAAAGTGGATGTTGGTATAGGATTATACTGAACCACTATAAAACTTTTATGTATTTATGTTATACTCTTTCATATTTGCTTTACTTGCTTTTAAGTTTCGCTTAGAATTATTTTAATTATTGCATTGCCACTTCTATATCTTAATTTGACTGTTGCACATATTATATACATTATAATCACTCAAATAAATTTAATTTAAAGCATATATTTATTTATAGTTAAATTTTGTAAAAATTATTAAAAGAATCCAATTCATCTTTTCTCTTGAGTTGCTACTTCTAGGCAACATAAATAGATGAGAGAATTATTTCTATCCATCATTTCATATTTTACTAAACATATGAGAGGATAAATGAATCTTTCATCCATCCTCCTCTCATCCATCTTTCCTCCTCTATCCATTATTTCTTCGATCCATCATTTGTACCAAATAAAGGATTAAACTCCACATCAATTTATTTTTTATATCCTAATTAATTTGAATACAATAGAAAACCGTATGTTCTTATTATCTCTCTTTTCAATCTGAATCAGGTAAATCTCTTTCAGCTTCTCTTTTTTGTAACACTTTTTTAGTTTTTCCTTTGTCTTCTTTTTTTTTTTTACTCATATCAAATATATATGATTAAAATAATTTATGATTAGCTATTATAATTTTAATATTTAATAATATCTAAGATTTTGCTACGGTACTTCTTTATAGTATTTTATTATGAAGAATATTTAAGAATTACATATTATCTTTTTTTATATATTTTATTTTTTAAAAATAATTTATTATTATTATTATTATTATTATTATTTTCTCTTCTCATAACTCATCTGTTTTTTTATTATATTAACCTTATAAAGTAAAATTCTTGGATCCATCACTGTTGGTGAATATAATGTTTCAAAAATTATATATCCATTTGCTTGTAGATATATATTAGATTGTTAAATGACTAATATGCTAAGTATATATCATTTGGTTGTATATAATGCATTGATGAATTTTATATTTTAAAAATTATATATTAATCTATTTAGAGATATATATTAATTTGATAATTAATTTATTTAGTATATATCATAAAATTATGTAGTATATATATATATATATTGAAAATGATATATTTTTTTTATTTTTTTAATTATAAAAAAATATTAATAAAAAAAATTAAATTTTAGATTTATTTTTTTTTGGTGATAAAAAAAATTGGCAAACTATATGCTTCATAATTTTTCCCCCGTATGATTTTTATACTAGGCCCGCCGTGCCCGCCCAAATTTTGCGCACGAGTTGGGATTAATAGGCATCGTGAAGGATCGGAACTGGTCCCCCCCCGGCGCTCCATTGTGAGTTCGAATTTCCGAAGCATCGAAGCCAAGGAACGATGAAATGGCGGGCTAACCGAATCGAGCCTTGGAAGTGCCCTCCATTCTCCCCCAAATCGAAACACAAAGATTGTTTTCTTCCCCGCGAATTCCTCTTCGAATCGAACGCCTCAAACCCTAGTATCCAGTCTTTCTCCAATTCCTCCCTCCTCCCTTCTCTTCTTCCCCTCCTCGGCTCGCTACGATGGAGAACAAGCGGCCCGTCCGCTGCAGCGAGAACGAGGAGATCGCGCTGTACCTATGGAGAAAGCGGCAGGAGATGGCCGAGCGGAATGGGATATCGGAAAACCTCGACTCGACGCTTTCGAACGCGTATCGCAACATCTGCGGCGCCAAAACCCCGATCAGATCCCTAAAGGACCTATCTCAGATCAAGTAAGATTGCGAATTTTTTGAATGCAAACGTTGTTCTAGTTTTTTCTTCCCCCCCTTGTGAAGGATTCTCTGATTCTCGGTTCGTGGATAGGGGTGTGGGGAAGTGGATTGTGAGGCTTATGCAAGGGTTTTTCCCCAGGGATGACTCTGACGCATCGCCAACTAAAAATGTTGAACAAAAGGGTAGCTGTTTTTTTTCCTCTCTCGTTTCTCTTTTATGAATTTTTTCGGAGTTTGTATGGAAATTTGTTTTTTTTAAAATATAATAAACTTAGTTTTCTATTAAGTTCTCTTCTTTCTAATCAAAGAATGATCTTTTGACAGGAAAGAAAGCAAAAGGGCCCAAACGTTATGTACCTCAGAAGAATTCTGTAGCGTATGCCTTATTGGTTACTCTTTACAGGTAAATATGAAGCTTGTTTTTTTCTATAATGTTGTCATCTTTTAATTTCATGTATTTATTTCTGGAAACTATACTTTTATTTTTCAGGGCAATGGCGAGTGGGAGTAGTTATATGAAAAAGCAGGAACTCATTGATGCGGCTGAAGCAAGTGGGTTGTCTCGAACTGCAATCGCGTGAGTGGCTTTTCCCACCATTGACCGCTTATAATTCTTTTGGACGCTTTTGAAGTGCAGCATGGATAGTTTGCTTGCTGATTTTGTTTCAACAGGCCTGATAAGGGAAAAGGGAAACCTGGGCAATTTGGGAGTTCACCGAGGGACTGGTATACTGGATGGAGTTGCATGAAGACCTTGATATCAAAAGGATTGGCTGTGAAATCTAGCTGCCCGGCAAAGTAATGTTTTGTTTTCTGATCTTATTTATTATTGACAAGGACTAAAGAAAATCCATGAGGCTTATGGTACATTGTGTATAGACGCTAATCTAAGGTGCAGTCCTTGCGCCTTAGTTTATGCTTTACATGGGAGGCATACTCATTTTTGATTTTACATACTATTGAAAGTGATAAGTGATTTTTATTCTCTACTTCTTATTTTACTAGAATTGGGATACAAGGAAGCCTGGCTGAAATCATTTTGAGGGTGGGACTTGAACCTAGGTCACTGGTACCCAATCCCCATTGTCTCTTACCAACTGAACCAGTCAGCACCATCTGCAATAAGGGTTTTATTATTTGGACACAAACTTAGGTGGACTCAATGTTAAATGTAGGTATAGTTTTATATATCACTTGTACTCATGGTGGTGTTGAACCAAAGCACATGGCTTCGTGCTTTTATATATATGTACAAGTCTAAAATTTCAGGCACTTACTGTTGGCAATAAAAAAAGGATAAGGATAACACCCATTTTTATTCTTTACTCGAGGGTTATGGTATGCCTTATTTGAGAGTTTGAATGCCTTGCCTCCTTCCTTTGGCTTTTTAACTAGATGTGATACTCTTAGTTATGGGTACTCAGCTACTAGGTTTGGACTGTAAATTAGGTAAATAAATTTAAATTTTGATAAAACTGGACAACAATTAATGATGTCAATATTACTGCAAAAGAAGTAAACAAATAGTTGATAAAAAAGCAGATTGAGTAATGTCTGTTTCTAATCTCAAATTTGCATAATCCATGCTTTTGCTAGTCACTTCTCCATGAGCTAAAGGCCACAATGCTCTTTATTGAAAACTCAAAACTGTACATGGTAATTGATTACACTTGTCAATCTTGTTGTTTCTAATAAAATCCTCCCCTTATCTGCTGTATCAAGAATCATCAAGTTCTTTTTTTGAATTAAAATTTGTCGTTTAAATTGAAGAATTATTTTATACACGAAAGCAATCATTTTGCATTGTTTTGGAATTATTTTTCTTAATTCAATTAAGAACGTTATGTCTCTGCTAAAGTTTTGTCGGTTTGTTAGAGAAAGCAAGTAAATTTCACATTTTGCTAATCATATACTTAATACATAACTCAGACTGCTTTCTAGGACTGTATTTCCTGAGAATTTGCAGGAGGCAAGCACTATGACCATGGAATATGGTCAGTATTCTGACAAATTGTGGACGAATAATTGAAAAATTCCATTTTATGTAATTGCATACATATTTGTTGCTGACTTTTATGATTTCTTTGGGCCAGTTATCATTATATTTTTCTCCTGTAGCTGCGGTTAGTTGGACTAGTTGAATTTATTCTTGTTCAAATTTAGGTTTCACCATTTTAAGTAGGTGCGGAAGGAGAGGGTTTTCCCTCATTCAAACTCTTAACAGTCCTCTTATTCCCCTGCTTGGCATATGAATGTTTGCTCATCAACTGCTGTAGTGCCCTCTCTACACTATCTCTCTTAGTTCATTCTTCATTTTATTTAGGGTGCAAAAGGGATGAACGAGCTTGGATGAGCTTTTAGCTGATTTATTATGGACTTGGACCCATGCTTGAAATCTACATTCATATGATCTTCAATGTGCTCGATGTTTTTCTTGGCAAGCTTGGAATCTACTTGGATGGAATCACATCGACCAAAAATTGCGCAAGAGGCACCTTATCTGAATATGCAAAGTAAATGGATTAATGTGGATGATAATTGGGGCAGATTCTCTAATAGACTAATTACAAATAATAATTCACTTATGTTCCAGGTGGGACATGTGGCTACATGTCCATTCCATATATGGTTCAGGTGGTCCTCTATTTCTCAAGTTATAAAATACTAACTTCAGGTCATGGCTTGGCCATGTTTAAGTAATTTTCAGTTGGGATGGAACAGTTGCTGAAGTCTCATGTAGTGCCAATAAAACATTATTACTATTAGGTATTCCTATCTTGGCCTAGTTGTAAAATATCTGTTTCATAGGCAGATTTTGGCCTTGCCTTGAGCCAGAACATGCAGTGCTATTGTTTTTGGTTTTTGGATTACTTTGGAGTGAAATGGGGTTAAACTAGAACTTAGCATGCTATATTAAATAGTTTGAAGAAAACAATGCATAAGAGATACTAAAATACTGTTTTAGAATTTTTTTGGCATTTTTTCCTTTAAATGTTACTGGCATCTTATGTTATGACTATGTTAGCATACTTTATCTTATCAATGGCTGCAGTCACATTCATTATTTAATACTGATAAATATGTTGAAATATATTGTGCCTTAACTTAAAGTACAAGATATACTTGTAACAGTGCAGATCTATGCCTTTAATAAAAATGTCTCAAGTGCTCCCAGCAACTTGTGGTGGGCTGCAAGATAGTGCTTGAGTGCACTCTTATCTATCTGGCACTGCCAATTTCAAGTCACTAGATGCTATTGTTGTTTCAGGGATCACAAGGAATCAGGGAATCTCTTGATGAATATAACAGACAATCCTCGAAAACACCATCTTCTCTAGGGCATTTTCTGTTGTTGATGGATGAAGAGATCTTGTACAAAGAATTCAAAGCTTTTGTGTTGATCACAGGTCATGACCTGGGTTTCAATACCATTATTTAGTGTTGGAGTTAATAAATATTTGGTTAGGATCAATGCTACTGTATAAAGTTGCAGGACCGAGACTCAGTTGTGCATGTTGCCACTGTAGGGATGCATTCATATTTGGCTTCTTTGTGTAAAATCATGTGTAATTCTGAATCCCTATAGGCAACATAAGTGTCTAGTTACTGTAGAATGTATTATTTCATGGATTCAAAGTTCCTCAAGTTGTTCAAGAAAAAATGTTCATGATCGTGATAACAGATGCAGCTCTGGATACTATATATTTGTTTGCCATGGTAGTAGTAGCAGTGCTAGTAACTTCCTCCATTTTATGACAAATTCAGACTGTCTACAAATATACATACTTGAAAATAGATATATCTGGATACTCTATTATATGTGGCAAACATGATGTTTCATGCTGCAACAAATCACCGTTGATATATTTCTAATAGCAGTATGTATCAATGGTTGTTTCTGACTTTTGGTATCCTTGAAAAAATTCTGAAAATAGAAAATTTCATTAGTTATCTATAATATTTGATAGTTACTTATTTATGTTCCAATTGAACAGAGTTTTACTAATCTTATTGGTTGCTTTTCTGATAACAACTTATCCCATATTTCTATGGTTAAGAATGCATTATCTACTTTTGTGTAGGTACATGCTAACTCAAGAAGGGCAAGAAACTGCACATGAGTGCCTCTTGCGATCTGGATTAGCTGGTCCTTCTGAACCCTTGACTCTGACTGCTGGATCTCACATTTCTCTTGATGGAGAAAGTTTGTCACATCAAGAGTTTGTTGGAGCTGCTTCTGCTCATGAATTAATGTCACATTCAGCGGATTTGAGCTGTCAATTGCAATTAAATAATATTCCAAGTAAGGTTGCAGACAGGGTAAGACTTGCCTTATGTAAATGCTTAAATTACTTTCCATATCAGACACTGCTCTACTATAAACAGATAGGTTTGCATCCTAGTCTACTGTTTTGATATGTGACTTAAAACATAATTGGCTCCTCTAAATGATTTAGTTGCTTTATTTTCTATATAATTATTATCATCCTAGTTATATTGTGCCCATTTTTTGTTCTTCTTCTCAGAAATCTATATAAGGGATAATATATGATTATTTTCTCAAGATATTTTGGCACAACTTTTAGTAGTGCCATAAAAAAACTTCACTTGATGAGGAATACTTTATGCAGTATGTAATTTTTGTGTTGTCGCTTCCCACTTAGCTTGATGAAATATATTATTGGACTTTCCTATGTTGTTTTTCTACTGAGTTAGTTCTACTTCATGGTATATGACTGAGTGAGTATCAAGTTTTGTGTGATTAATTGGATTTTACAGCAGATATTAATTGTTGTCTGATGAACAGTTCATATCTCAAAGAGTATGAGAAATCATTTCTATTGCACATGAATTAAAGTGTTGATCAGCACGGCGTGGTACATACATGCCAATGCCTTGCTGCATGTTGCACTATCATGGTGCTAGTTGTGTGTTGGTGTGTGGCACACTCAAGCAGAGTAGTGTGTTAGATATATGTCTTAGAAGCCAATTTGGCTGATACATATAATCTTTCTAGCGGTATAATTTTGTAATTGAATTATTCAAATGAATAAAATTAGCTTAATTTTTCATTCATGTGGTGTCATATGTCCATGAATTGTCCAAGGAATTAATAAGAAGATATTCTTAAGAGTTGAAAAATTAAGGCACGTGTCATTGGTGATTAATTTCTAAATGTTTTTGATCGATGGATCATTACAAGGATGGTGATTGATTTGGTAAGCTTGGTGCACGGATCGCTTTTTTTTGGATAGACGAGTCTCAAGTCTACAGTATGGGAATATTGGAGTGAGAGTATAGGTGATTGTTAGAGAATAATGGTACCGAGCGTGATCAATACGAGTAGTTACTTGGATGTCTACCCACTCGTTAGTGACTTGATGCTGCAATAGTGTGAGTAGTTCTTTGACCTGCGATGCCTCGGCTATTCACAATGAGGTTACTGTAGTTTAACTACTCAATTCCATAGTTATCTAACCATTCGGAATCTTGTGGTGTATGTTGGTTACAGTAGGTTCATTGTAGGAATAGGATGTGCACCTAAATGGGATCTATCAATCTTGATAGATAAGGAGTAGTCCTATGTTATTTATGACACTGAGTTCAGAAGATCATGGCCATGGCAATGTGAATGATGGAAAAGAGTTTTCATAAGATTTTACATGTGAACTTGAGTCGATTGAATATTCTATATGACTGATTTGGGGTTTGACGAGTCATCCATAACCTCCATCTTGTTGGGATTCACGATAGAAGAACCGAATTATATGGTAACTGCACTTAGAGGTTCACCTATTCAATTCTGTTGGGTTGCCACTACATACTGTTAATGTTACTGGTGGATTGTGTGACTAATAAGAATTATTTTGATGATTAAATAATTCTTAATTGATTGAATTAGAATTATTCAATCTATTAAAAGGAGTTTCAATGATATTGTTGATGGAGAACATAATATATTTCACTATTAGATAGAATTGAACTATGGAGTCTCACACAAAAGGGAAATGGTCTAGGATTGTGCAATTGGGCTTGTGAAGTCTCAATTAGGTTAGGATTTAGAGAAATCTTATTGGGTTTAGGAATATCATGCTAGCATATGGTTAAACTCAATTCTTCTTAGACTTGGGCTCCCTATTGGATAGGGATTAGACCAAGTCAAAGCATGCAACCCCTTATCTCATTTATGCATGGAGTCTTGAGGAGGGGCACCAATAGTTGGCACCCCATTTGAAGTTCACATGGAGAAAGGAGAGAGAGGGGCGCATGCCCCCTTTGGATAAGCTTGAGAAGGAGAGGCGCCAATGCCCCATCTGTTTTGTGCGTGAGATTTATGAAGAGAAGGGACACTAGGGTGAAGTCCTGATTTAAGGAGTGGAAAAATTAAAGCCTCAAAGCAGAAGGACTCTTGGATCTATTTAAACCCTTACCTTAATATATCAGATCTCTTAACGCAGAACTCGTATGGTTAAATGTGATCTGCGCCCACCCTCTCTCCCTCTCCTCTCTCACGCACGCCATCTCTCCTCATGCTCAAGAGTTGGGTGTCCCCTTCTAGTTCTTCCATGCCCAAGGTGTTGGGTGTCGTTGACTTCCATCTATACATGCCTAAGGAGTTAGACGATCTAGATCTACACCAAGAAAGAAAGAAGAAAGATCATGCCGATCAAGAGTTGATCTAGAAGGCTGATCAAATGCATGCGATCTATTTTGGAGAAGAAGGATCAAGATCGAGGAGCGTCCTAGATCAATCTCGAGTGGATACCTGTAGAGACCGAACGCGTATGCAACTCTTCAAGGAACCGATAATCAAATCCACGATCATCAAGTCGCGGTGAAGAACTATCCGTACAAAGGTGAAGATCAGATCTTCATGCTTGCTGTTTTTGATTTTATTTTTTTACATCCTAGATCTCTCATACGAATGATCCTATTACATGTTTAATAGATTAGATCTATTGCATGCATGCTTAGATTAAAAGTGTTTTAATCTGATATGTCTTTCTGCTGCATTTTTCAAAAATTCTGCATACATGAGAAAACTGTAACTTGCATAGTGTGCTAGTGTGTGCCTGCTTATGCCAAGAATGGGCACTGCATGACACCACATGGTACATAGGGTGCTAGAGCCAAGCAGGCACAGCATTGGCAGACAATATTTTAATCTTTGTTATGATTATTACTTTTCAGTGCTCTTAACACAGTAGATGCTCTTTGTTTTCTTTTTTCTAAAGAAATTTGGTTTATGGCTGGAGGGAGCTTTATTGTATGCTATGTTTTGTGGACATTGATGATTAGCTTTTCCTTTCATGGCTCTTTTATGAGAACATATGATATACAATATCTTGCTTCTATGTTTTTGTCAGTCCTAAGTGTTATTTAGTTGTAGCCTTATCCTGATTTATCTTAAGCTGGGCAATGTTCTCCTGCAACTCAAGTTGTAGGAATTTCCTACATCTTGGGTTAATGAAAGATTTTGATAGGGAGACAAATTGTAGGTGAAATTCTCTCTCCAAACCAACCAACCTTTGCGACTTGGATGAGGACCAGAGTTGCACAGCTATTGGAAATCTGCCATATACCTCAATCGCATGAATTTCCTATACTGAAGTTGTAGAGGACTCAAACCCCTGAACATAGATGAGCAAATTCCTCCATCTGCTGTTGATGGAATGCAGAGATTTAACTTAACCCCCCATAGCAATTATTCGATATGTATTAAGGTCATGCATTTTGTTGCTTGGCTATGCTTTCTCTATGATATGCTGTATATGACGAGACATATATAGTTTGAAGCCTTATATCATCCGTTGTGAGAAGGTAAAGAAAGAGAGAAGCAGATGGAAATCTGGATGCCACTGGAAACATGATATGAAGTTTTAGAGGTGCTACATCACATTTTAAATGGAACTTGAGATCCAATACATGGTGATAGCAGGAGGATCCCAGTAAGCAAGCACAAGGGTACCCTTAAACATGTTCTTCTAGGCATGGTTTGCCATCTCTGTATTGGGCTTCGTACTGGTGCCAACCTGTTATTATGGCAGTACGGGACCTGTTTGGCATAACGAGTATTGGTATGCCCCCATATCGTATGGTATGGTATTCCTCGTGCTGCCTGGATTGGTATGGTACGGCAAACCTTGCTTCTATGTGTATCAGTCAACCATATGTGGAATGTCTCATTGATGCTATAGCATGTCGCTTGAAGATTGATGCTGAAATTGTCACATTTTGTATTTCTGTTTTATGTTTTCCAACAAGCAAGTTCCTCGTTTAACTTGTCTGGATGAACTAATTGAGCAAAAACTGGCACATGATAATGGATATATGACTTGTTGGCAGAATTGTATTGCTTGGACCTTGGGTACTTTTATGAGTCAAGTTGAGAGCTGGATGAAAAGCATCAGACTGATGGTTCTTACATTGGGCCAGATCCATAGTATTGATTCATATTAGTGGGACGAAGCTTCTTGGTTTTATGTGGGTAGTGGTATAGAAATCTTCTTGTAACACAATTATGAATTATGTGATTCCCGAATTTCCGACAAGGAGTTGAAATGATTGTAATATGTGCTTGAATGCATCCGACAATTATCCGATGTCTTAATTTTTGACAATTTAAGAAAACTTGTCAAAAAAAAAAAAAAACTCATCTTATGTACTGAGAAACATAAAATTCTTCCATGATGATCTGAATATATTTCTATATCTACTGCTAGTTTCTGTTGTCTGCAATGCGGAAGGCAGGATATGAAACTTTTTTGTCTTAAAAAAAAAAGGGATACTTAAGAGTGAATTCCTTGAAGTGCACACATGAAGGTTGGGAATTCTTTCTTGGGACTGGCACATCTTTTAAGGAGAAGGATCTATATGAAAATCCTTTGCTATATAGAAACAGATTCTTTTGGTTACTTTTGAGGCTTTCAATTAGTCAAGGCATCGTATATCCTATTGCCCACCTTAATCCATAATATTGTCCATGACCACGCTGCTATGCCCATGTTTATTGATATAAGATTCTTTTTCTGTTTGAAGCATCAGGAAAACAGAGGCCATTGCTTGGTGCAATGGTAAAGGCTTGGGTTGTCCAGTGCAATGTCATGGGTTCGAGTCTGGGGCTGTCACTGTGAAAAAAAAAATGTCAAATATTAGGTCTGTTCCTAGTTGCCCCTTCTAGGACCCTGGGTTGGTGGGAACATACCTAGGTAATGACCTTTTTCTAAGCAACTGAAAACATAAGTGACATTACATGCACAAACTTCTAACTTGAATGGAATTGGAAACATGGCACATGCACTTCTTGGGGACAATAGAGAACTTGTTTTCTGCTTCTTTCTTGACCTTTAAAGCTTTAAATAAAAGCAGCTGTACTAATATTTGTTCAGTGATTTATTTATTTAATGGTGTTTCTTTAAAACATTTACAAGAGTCAGATTGCATAAATGGGTTGAGTATCTAATTGAATAACATTGAAACCAAATAGTTGGGTCAAGTATTGATATGATTATGCTAATGAGTGAGGGTGTTTGGTGGTGCCTTTTTTTTTTTTTTTGGTGGATTAGAACAGCAGGTTCAAGCTGGAAACCTTTTGTTACAGATCAGCTTTTGTAGATTTTAAACTGAGTTTCTATTGTAATGTATTACTGGTGTCCTTTTCTTTTTTACTGATCTTCAAAACTTGATTTTTCTCCCATCAATAACAGCACCGCTGAAACTGCAACTTTGTGAGATTTGTGCTAATTCTTCTGCTTGAGTTCAATTATTTCATCAGTTGAAAAATGTGCAGATGTCTCTTTCTGAAGGGAGTGGCATCCCGTTGTATTCTCTGGTGATGAATGAGCTTTTAGATGGTTGCATCTCCATACATTTTAAAAGTTCTGCAAATAAGCATGTTGGGCCCTGTCTAGTTTTATCCTTTTCCCTTGGATTGCTGTGCTGGTTAAGATTTGAAAACTTTGATTTGTTATTTACCAAAAAAAAACTTAGATTTGGTTTCTTGGTGGTTTTTTAGCATGGTATTGAGCATAATTTTGTGTTATTGCTTGCAAGGTGCAATGGTTCTTTATGAAAATTACATTCAGCAGGCATTTCAAGCCTTGGTTAGTTTTGTTCTGTAAACAGTGGGTCCTGCTAAACATATTCTCATCACTTTGGCTTACATTTTACAGAACTTCCAAAGTGTTCAAGTTGATTCTTCGGATTCCGAGTCGGTGGAACTTGCTAAGAAGGCTTGTTTTTCAACACTGACTGCCTGCACCTCTACAGGTATGTATATATATTCTCCTGACGATTTTTCAGAAACAATCCAGAATATTTCTGTAAGAAATGCTATCTCCTTTAATGAGATATTGCTTTTTATGACTTTCTTTTTTTTTTTTTTTAAACATTTATTTTCGGTAGTGTGTGATGCAGAGAATAGGACAAAATCTAGTTCTGGTGGCACATCCATTTGTGCACTTCCATTTTCTGCAGAATCAGCTCCAGACTCATTCAATCTGCGGGCTTGCAGTTCATTGGTATGCTACCTTTGTGCATAACACAAAAACTGGTTGCTTTTCCTGTCATCTTGGATTAAAGTAGACAAGAGCTACCATTTTACAAAGAATGATTCTTATCAACATTGCTAAAGAAGAGCTTGATATTGAAAATTAATGAAGACAACTTATTGTGGACTGCTCAGGATATACCAGTGAATGAAACATCTGGTGGCGATAATATGGAAAGAGATATCGATGTTCTTGCAATGCCGCCCTACAAATCCGGGGAGAGATTTGAAGACACCTATGATGTTATCTTGATACTGGATGATCGTGAAAATTTTGGGTTAGTATACCAAAGTCAAAAAGGGTATATATTGTTGAAGTAACAGTTTATTTTTCATCTTGGTTATTTCATGATAGAATATTGCTTTATGTTTTTGTCCATGCAGTATCTTGTGATGTTTGGTAGATAGATTGTCACACCCCGTTCTACTAGCATGAGTGGGCACATGATAGATGGTTGCACATTCTATAGGGTTGGACCTATAGGGCATGCAAGGCCTACCTAGGATATTAAATTTTCCAGATGGATTCTGCATAATATTAGGCAGTGGTAAAACTAAAGCACTTATAAAATTTTAAAATATTAAAAGTTGCATAACCAAAATAAATCCAACAGCCATTCTCTCTACACTTGATCAAATGTCAATACATAACATTTTTTTTTTTCAAATAGGAAAATATCCTAGGTTTTAACTCTCTTGCTTTTAGCCACATAATCTCGTTTGTGCTATTCTTCAGTAACTGAAAAGAACATGAGAAACAAATAGTGAGCTATCCTGGTAAGTATCTCTCCACCTCTAGTCCAATCAAGAGTATATATTCAATGCAACATAAATATATATAGCATTTCCAAAGAAATAAGTGCAACATTTAGGAAAGGGTTTCACAGACAACATATAAATAATCAAAATAAATTTACCTTCCGAAAATATCAATGTAGAAATAAAATGAAACGTTTATGCAGCTAGTGAAGGAAATTCCTTTTGAAAAATCCACCATTTGCCCTGTGACAAGGCCTATATGAGATTGGCTCCTGAAATATAATTTACCCAAGATTGGCGTGTTGGAGATTAGCCCAGCTCCTTTCAGCTTATGCAAGGACTAGCTGGGA
Source organism: Cocos nucifera (assembly GCA_006176705.1). Lineage (NCBI taxonomy): Eukaryota > Viridiplantae > Streptophyta > Magnoliopsida > Arecales > Arecaceae > Cocos > Cocos nucifera. Next base: position 320,524 of record QRFJ01004420.1, read on the forward strand.
TGATGCAATAGCAAGTTGTTGGGAGTACTGATCTGGGAGAATCTTGCATTATGGAGCTTTAGATGGGTCTTATAACCCAAGGGGGTCCCATCATATGCCAAAATTAAAGTGAAATTGTGTACTTTAGAAGTTTTCAGGAAACCTAATTATCGGTATGTTATTTGTAGCTCATGCATAGCCTTGTTGGAAGAATTTCTATGCTTTGTGAACTCAATCTATAAGGATCTCTACACTCTAGAGCTTTGTAGATGTATTCAAATATTTATTTATAAAATTTATTTTGCATTTGATACCTGGATTGGTATGTATATATTTTTCACCTGTATTTAATATATAGTTTTTCATAAAGTTTTAAGAAAATGAATTACCATGCATGAAGAATAAACTTCAAAATATGGATCAAGCATGGAAGACCACTTTGTGTACACAGTACACTAGTCGGATTTTCATGATGGAAATGTGATTTAAGAAATATTAATTTATTAACAAAGCATATTGTGAGACTTTTTATGGCAAAATATTGAAAATTCATGAATGCTTGGAACACCTCATGTATATTGCTAAAGAATCTAGTGTGAAATTGATATATTATACTCTTCTGTTGCTCATTTGTCTGACTATGATTCGGGCCTAGCTGGTCGGAGCCAATTGTTGGTATGCTTATGTGATTTAGAACTAGTTCGTCACGGGCCTAGCTAGTTAGGGTTGATCGCTAGCATATGCCAATCACTAGCATATTATATTTTCAGAAGCTAGTTCTTTCTAGAGTAGCTAGTTAGGGTTGATCATTGACATCCTGATCTTGGGTATATTATATTTTAGGGCTAGTTTTATTCAGGCCTTGTCATGGGGTTTTATATTTTAGGGTTGAAATGCAAGACTCACAAAGAGAATGAGAAGAGAAATTAAAATTTACAACTTAACATGGCTTTGCAATGGCTGAGCATCATTTGCTTTTGTAGTTGTAGAACCCCTGGAACCTAGCTTGAAAGAAGTTTATTAGTATCTTGATGGAGAGGAGTTTTATAATCCTAGAAACAAAAAATAATAATGAATTCTCTTTTGATTTGTTTTTGAAATTGGTTAGAATGTGATAGCATCTTTTAATGGTTTAATGAATGAGGAACAAGTTCATGTGGAAAAGGGTTGCATCATCGACCAGTTGAAGAACTCATCGAATCTTGATATATCACTATTATAAAACTGACCTAGGTACCCTTAAGTTTTGTTAACACTTATTATGTTGGAGTAAATCTTAGCAATTCTGCTTGTGCCTGTAGCTGTGATTGTGCTAACATTGAAATCAGTCCTCAAAATAGACTCCATAGGTTGTTTTTGACCAAGATCATGTTCATGTCCTTGTAACTTTCCAACATTTCACTTTGTTAAGTTGGTTACTTTTAGGTTTGAAGCTCCTTCTTGTTTGGTAGATTTGCTTTTCTGAGGCTAAATTCTTTCAGCTAAAAATTATCCTAGTATCTGTTTTCCATCTTCAGTTTTTGTATTGGACTTTGATATTTTCTTATTAGTTTAGCTTGTTCTTGCCTCCTCTTGTTAGAACCATGCTGATGTAAACATATGAAATGGTTGTGTTTATAGCTGAGATGAAACATGACTTATATGAACTAATAGCTTGAGGACCTATGTATATTTTTTTTGTAAATATTTTGTTTCCATAGGACTTTTAATTAGCATGCAATTGCCAATTAAGCCAAGGTTCACCCTTTCTTTTTATGTTGTAGGTCCCGCTCAAGAAAAGTTGTTGATAATATATGCTCTCAATTCAGTATCTTAGTAGAGGTCAGTATTTTACAAGTTCTATGGGTGATCTATTCTATGAATTCATTCACTAAAATCTGAAATTTGATACTGGTCTTGCTGTTTCAATTGTTTTCTTGTGCCAGATATTTGATTGTGTGTTTAAATTTATATCTTTTTGAATCCTCCTGATATCTACTTCTAATGCCGACAACTGATAACAATGTAAATTTTGACAATTGACTAGGACATAGAATGTGGGGTTAATAAACTGAGTGAAGCCTTTCGCCTTAGGGATCAAGTAGTTCTTGTTTGTTTAGATTTTGTCTTTGGGTCGTGGAGTTGGATGAAGACCTGAATTGACTATGAGACTATGGCTAAGTTGATCTGATTCAATGATTATACTCAAGAACCAACATATTAAGTCCGATTGGATCAGCGTTGGGCAATTTAATGTGCCTATAACTATTTCTACTTGTATTTTGTTAGGTGTGATCTGGTTGGCTGCAATTTTACAAGCACCATAGTCCAAATTGTTCTAGATTTAGAATGAATATAAGTAGCAGCCTGCAAGGCATCTCGCCAATTTATCTGCCTTTTGATTGCTAAACTTTGTTTCTTTTTTGATGCCAATGCACTCTTTTCTCTTTGCTTATAAATTTAGCAATTATTTACATGTTAACTTATTTATTTGAGTTGACACTTGCCTATTGGATATTTGATCTATGCATGGATTCTGAAACAGTAATCTGCTTTTCATACTTTAAAACACTTCCAGTAATTAACTTGTAGAGCATTGATGCATGACATTTTACCCAGGTTAGACGCTTGCCTGTTGGAGATGGAATTTGGATTGTTCGACATAGACAGTCTAATAATGAGTATGTTCTTGACTTTATTGTTGAAAGGAAAAAAGTTGATGATTTATGCAGTTCAATCAAGGACAACCGGTATAGAGATCAGAAACTGAGGCTACAGGTACTGGTCCTCATCCATATATGGTATTCTCTAGTGACACAAGTTGGCATTTGATTTTTTTTTTTGCTCAAATTGACTATATGCATATCATTCCAGGTTTATTTGGATTCCAGTTATAGTAATCTAGAATTAATTTGGATTAGGTTATGGTGGATGAAGTGGAAATTTGCTTTTGGAATTTTATATAACTGTCAAATACCTTAAAGTCAACCCTATTACGTGGCAGCATGTTTGGGTGAAGGTGGTATATTAAATAATTACGTAGTAAACATTTTCTTTATTTAATTTGAAGGAAAGTTGAAAATTTATGCATACTCCTAATAGCTTTGGTGCCACACCATTGTGAAGGAAATTTTATAGATGCTGTCACGCCCCAAATCTGAAACCTAACATGGCCATGCTACAATAGAGCAACACCATAATAACATGATACCCAAAAGACAATCTGTACAAAATTTCATCATCATAAAACACACAACAGGAGAGGTCCTAAAATTTCTCCATTTATTCAATAATGAAGGTGCTGGTACAGAGCTTCTAAATCCAATATTCACATAAACATAATAAACTCATAATTTTCTATGAGTATTAACCAATTTGATTTCTGCTAAGATGCTTTTGAGCTTATTATTTCGACCTCCAAACCTGAACTATCCCTTCCTGCTCCCAGCAGGATGAAAAAGAAGAAAAAAAGGGGAGAGTGAGCTTCACAGCTCAGTAAGTAATTATGCACTACCTTATTAGATCAAGCATAAGTTTTACATGATTTAATGCATCATTTAGAAAATAGCTTTTAGTATTAATAAAGAATTGCATAGACATAATAATATAAAAAACCATATTGTAACAATCCAATCATGTATGCATTAATCATGTAGGTTCATAAAGATGAATTCAAATGCAATTCAAAATATTCGTAGTCCTCGGGCATTTGCCATTTAGCCACATCATATATATATATATATATATATATATATATATATATATATATATATATATATATAAGTATTGTAGTGTTGACATGTAGGATTTTAGGAGGAGAAAATGCCATGTGTTCACAGATAGTTTTTTTTTTTTTTTTTCCCACCTTGACTGAAGCCGGAACGCATGGCATGAAACATTGAGAGGGCCAAGTTAGTGTTCCCTTGGTCAAATTCAGCCGTGATGATCGAATGACAATTGACAATCCCACGGTACCATATCCAACACTTCGATATGCCTCTGCGATCATGTCCAGGGCTTGGTCGCATCCTTGGTGCTAGAGACCCGCCGGAGCAATTCGTCATCTAGAAAGCTAGGAGTGGAAACCTCGGTGCTTACACCATCCCTCTGGTCGGAAGAAGCGCTTATGGGGTGACAACTATTAGTGAAGGGAGAAGAAGTGAAACAAAGGTTGTAAGTAGGGAAGAGACTTGACTTCCATCGCCTTAGGAGAAGAAATAGAGAGCTGGTGCTGTTCGAAGAGCTTTGGAAGCCATGAGGTGAATGGTGAGAGAGGAGATAGATGGAGGGAGAGAGAACACTCAGAGACATCTCTCGGTTCTCAGGAACAAAGGAGCAAGCACATAGAGCGTGAACATATGAGAATGAGGATTGAGGAACGAGTGGCCGAGAACAAGGCGATGAAACTGGTGAAAGCAACGTTACGTGGTTGCCGGCTTTGCAACCGGGGGGAATGGAATAGGTGAGGTTTATGGCTTGGGGAATTAATTGGTAACAATATACTCTGATAATTGGAAAATTCAGAAAATTACTGTTTGGCAGCGTTTCCTATGCTTTCTGAATTATTCTTGGTAAAAATCATATATCATATAACAATACTCTGTGGAGGAATATTGTAGTGTTGACATGTGGGATTTTAGGGAAAGGAGAAAATGCCATATGTTCACAGGTAGTTCTTTTCTTTTCTTTTCTTTTTTTCGTGGACCCACGAAGACGTGGTCCGATGCTACGAACATGTGATTTTTTTTCTTTTCGCGGACCTTCCACCTCTTCACAAAGCCTCCGTCTTTTCTTTTCGTCACTTCCTCTCCTGTCTCTCTCTGATATCCTGATTGGATTTGTGGATCGATTTGTCGCATTCTATTCTGTCCTAATCTCCAATTCCTCATCCTCCTCGATCATTCCTCTCATGGATCGATCATCTTGGAGCCATCAAATAGATCATAATAAGGGGTTGATCGATCTACATTTTCTTAAATCTTGATTCCTTTTTCTTTGCTTGAGATCGAATAAGAAGGGCAGGCGATGGAGTTGGGTGGCGGGAGGGAACAGACCCGTCCTTTGACGATGAAGGAAGAGGCCTTGAAGAGGAATATCGACTGCATCCAGTTCCTTAAGGGGGTCGAGCAAGAGGCAAGGGAGGAGAAAGGAGGGGTAGTGGTGGCGCTAGGGGCGGCGGCATCGACAGGGGCACTAGGGTTGCGATCGGGATTGGCATTTGTCAAAAGAGAAGGAAAGCGGTGGTGGGGCAGCACCGACGGGCATGGAGAAGGTATGAGAAGGAGAGGGGGTGGGGTTGCGATCGGGATCGGCATTCATCGAGAGAAGGGGAGTCATGGAGTGGCAGGGGGTGGAGCGGCACCGATAGGTGTGGAGAAGGTATGAGAACAAGGAAGAAAAAAATAAAATAAAATATTATTGTATAAAATAATAAAAAATATAATATATAATAAATAAATAAAATAAAATAAAAAATTAAAAAAGAAAAAAGCTAAAAAATATTTATTATGAATATTTATTATTAAAAAATTTAATAATTATAGGCTGTAATTATCTATCCTACGCAACGTGCAGGTCTTCGACTAGTTATTTTTTAAAATAATGCTCGTAGATATTTCGTGCTATAGTCACTATAACCATGACATCCGTTTTCATAATCGACAAGATATTATGATTTGTTTTTGTTACCAACTTTAACCCATCGGCAGAGGGCCATTTTCATTGGATCTAACTCCAGGGTTTCGATTGCGGTGGTCATAGCTATATGAGAGTTCTTAAAATATTTTATATTTTTCATAAATCATACCTATATGAATAGGTTGAAAGAACTCAATGCAATCATAAATATTTAAAATGCACAATCGGCCAAATGCATCATTTTCAAAGTAACATGAATTTTTTTCATAATCATAATTCATACGTGAGTCTTTCACAGTAAATTATTCAATAGCAATACTATTTGGCCTAAAACATGAATTATTCACAATCATATGCTTGGTCCTATATTTTTAAAAAAATGCAGGGCCAATCATGTCAAATATAATTCATAATTTCATACTTACAATTGATCAATAATTTGAAATTAATAAGGTCTGTGCCAAAGTTACTTGCCTGTGTTTGCCCAAAAGTTATTTGGTTGGCAATTAGTTGCACCTATTAAAAGTCATTCAAGAATAAAATTAATTCATGCTCAACTATTTAAACTTTAAGAAATGAGAAATCCTAGGAGACAGAAATGGACTTGGTTGGAATTTATACTTGAAACAAGGGTAGAGAAAGGAAGGATTGTCTAGGTGGCGGAGCCCGATATCCCTAAATTGGTAGATCCAAGTAGGAACATGGCTCGTACCATCCTTGGTTAGATCTATTGTGGCGCAACAAGCAAGATCATATGGAGATTAATGAAATGACAGGCAAGATCAAGGGTGGTTTTGAACAAAGGAGGAGCAACATGATCAAGGCCGCTAATCACCCAATTGAGGTCAGGAGAAGCTCTAAGATTATGTGGTGAATGTGAAGTCGAGAGGTCACATGCAGTGGCGACCATGGTACTTGGGTGGTTGGCTGCCGCAATGTCACCAGAGCTCAGATGGCCCAAGGAAAGAGGTTTTGGGTTCATGATGGATCAAAGAGCGGAGAAGGTGGAATGGGTGGCTTGATGGGTTTGGGCTGCCAATCTAGAATTAAGTTCCAACCAATGCTAGCAGCTCAACATCCATGGAGAGTGTTGGCGCAGAAACTAGTCGTCGTCGGAGTTCGCCGGAGTTGAGGCCGATGAAGTCGCCGTCGGGGACCTGCAAAACAAAGTCCCATCCGGAGCCGGTGGAGTGGTGGCTCCGGCAAGACCCTCCGACGCTCAAGTTAGTTCTGGCCAACAGGAATGGAGCGCTCGATAGAGTATAGAGGAAGAGAAAAGGATTTTCAGAACCTGGCGTAAGGATATCTGGAGAGTCCTTTTTATAGAGGGAGCTTGTTGTAACCGTCTTGGTTAATGAGCGTCGTAACTATCCTGATCAATGCCGGTCGTTATTGCCGATCGTTATTGCCGATAAATGCCGATCGTTATTGCCGATAAATGTCGATCGTTATTGTCGTGTAACCGTAACGAGATCGCCTGCAGGAGTTCGGCCATTGAGAAGCTCGTCCGCTGAAGAAGTCTGTAGGGAGTCCGGCTTTCGTAGAAGCTCGGTCGCTGGAGGGTTCCGTAAGGAGTCCGGCTTCCTTAGAAGCTCGGCCCGAGAGGAAGCTTTGGGGGGAGTTCGGTTCCCGCAGGCGCCTGGCTGTAACGACGCGGAGACAGTTCAGCTTTTGCAGGAGTCTGACTGAAGCTCGGTGATTGAGCAATCAGAAGTAGTTCGGCAGCTAAGTAGTTTGGCCCGCTGCCGACTGCTGAGGAGTTCGGGCGCTGGTTGTCCGAAGGAGCTCGGCCGGCTGAAAGAATGGTCGCTTGAGGAGTTCGGTCGGTTGAAGGACTTCGGTTGAGGCCCGACCGCTGAGAAGTTCGGTCGGATGTAGGAGTTCGGCTAAGACGCGTCCGCTGAAGCTCTTCCGTGGCTATTGACCGCATCAGGCTGGGCACCGAACTTGACTTTGGCAGGAGCGGGATTTATCCCCAACATTAGCCCCCCCACTCTCGAGTTCGAAACTCGAAGGAAGGGAGTGCAGACAAGGCGACTGCTGAAGTTTTCTTCCGGGCTTCGTATCGATCCATGTCGAAGTTCGAGGGAGATTTCATCTCTGGCTAAAGTTGATGCTGAAGTTGAGGCTCTCTAGCCGAGGTTGATTCGGTCAAAAATCCTATCTCTCGCCGAGGTCGAAGTCGGCACTCTTCAGCCGAGGTCAGCCTAGTCGCTCGGGGGAGATCTTATTTGACCGAGGTTGATAGGATCGCTTGGAGATCTTATCTCCTCTGGCTGAGGTTGATGTGGGTGCTCGCGTTAGGACGAGGTCTTCCTCTTGTTCCTAATGAGCTATGGGGGCACATGCGGACCGTCGTCCGAGTCGCTCCCCCCGTCTCGTCTAAGGTGAACGAGGTCTTCGACTTTGCTCGCGTTAGGACGAGGTCTTCCTTCTGTTCCTAACGGGCTGTGGGGGCACATGCGGACCGTCGTCCGAACTTCTTCCGTCTCGTCCTAAGGTGAACGAGGTCTTCGACTTTGCTCGCGTTAGGACGAGGTCTTCCTCCTGTTCCTAATGGGCTGTGGGGGCACATGCGGACCATCGTCCGAACTTCTCCCCCCGTCTCGTCCTTTGTGAACGAGGCCTTCGACTTTGCTCGCGTTAGGACGAGGTCTTCCTCCTGTTCTTAACGGGCTGTGGGGGCACATGCGGACCGTCGTCCGAACTTCTTCCCCCGTCTCGTCCTTTGTGAACAAGGCCTTCGACTTTGCTCGCGTTAGGACGAGGTCTTCCTCCTGTTCCTAACGGACTGTGGGGGCACATGCGGACCGTCGTCCGAACTTCTCCCCCCGTCTTGTCCTTTGTGAACGAGGCCTTCGACTTTGCTCGCGTTAGGACGAGATCTTCCTCCTATTCCTAACGGACTGTGGGGGCACATGCGGACCATCGTCCGAACTTCTCCCCCCATCTCGTCCTTTGTGAACGAGGTCTTCGACTTTGCTCGCGTTAGGATGAGGTCTTCCTCCTGTTCCTAATGGGCTATTTTTACTCATTTTTCTCTTGCCATCCCGTAATCCTTGTGCCAAAAATAAAAAATGCAGAGCAAAGGAATTTTTGAAGGAAATTTACTGATGATACATCCTCAGATTTTCTGAGTTCCATGGCCGGGGAAGCATTATCCCTCCGAGTTCCTTCAAGCCATAAGTTTCAGGTCGGATAACTTCCGTCACCTCATACGGACCTTCCCAATTTGGGGCGAGCTTCCCTTGACTCTGAGGCTGAGTGACAGCGGCTCGTCGGAGCACTAAGTTCCCCACTCTGAACGTCTTACTTTTAACCCTGGAGTTGTAGTACCGAGCCACCTTCTGTTTATAGACTGACATTCGGATGCGGGCTTCCTCCCACTTTTCTTCCAGAAGGTCAAGGTTGACTTTGAGGTCTTGGGGGTTGTGGTGCTCATTGAAGCCCACGACTCGTGCAGAAGGGAGCTTAAGCTTGACCGGGATAATTGCCTCAGTACCGAAGGCCATAGCGAAGGGTATTTCTCCAGTTGGCACCCTCTGAGTAGTTCGGTATGCCTAGAGGACATGGTAGAGTTCGTCCACCCAGGCCCCTTTTGCCTTATCGAGTCTCGCTTTGATTCCTTGCAGCAAGGTCCGGTTGGTTATCTCAGCTTCCCCATTAGCCTGCGGGTGAGCCACAGAGGTGAAGCGGTGGGAGATGTTTAATTCTTCACAGAACTCGGCGAACCTAGCCCCGGCGAACCGTCGTTCATTGTCGGTTATGAGGGTTCGGGGCAGGCCGAACCAGCAAACTAGTGACTTTCAGACAAAGTCCTGCACCTTGGCCTCAGTAATTTTTGCGAGTGGTTCGGCTTCGACCCACTTGGTGAAGTAGTTAATCGCAACTAGGAGGAACTTCCGCTGTTCCGACGCCGTTGGGAAGGGGCCGAGTATATCCATTCCTCATTGCGCAAACGATCAGGGTGAACTGAGCGGAGTGAGTTCGGATGCCGGTCGCCTTTGCACACTGGCATTTTTCTGGCAGTGGTCGCACCTCTTTACATATTCCACAGAATCGCGAAATAAGGTCGGCCAGAAGTATCCTTGCCGAAGTAGCTTTTGCGACAAAGACCTTGCTCCTATGTGGCTTCCGCAAAGTCCTTCGTGCACATCACATAGTGCGAGGTTGGCCTCTGAAGGTCGGAGGCATCTCAATAATGGGAGGGAGTACGACCTTTTATACAGCTTGCCTTCATATAAGACGTAGCGGGAGGCCCGATTCTTGAGCTTCCGAGCTTCTTTTCGGTCATGAGGAAGAACCCCCTCCTTAAGGTAGGCGACCAATGGGTCGATCCAGCTGGGCTCGAATTCCGTCTGTAGGATGTCCTGAGATTCCTCTGTGGTCGGGTACTTCAGAGTTTCCAGAAATACTTTTTTGGGCAGTTCGGCCGGAGCTGAAGTGGCCAGTTTGGAGAAAAAATCGGCTCTCGTATTTTCTGTCCTTGGGATGTGCTGAATGCCAAAACTGCCGAAGGCCGGGGTCAAACTTCTCACCTTCCCGAGGTATCTCGCCATGCCTTCCTCTTGCGCTTCGAAGTTGCCGTCAACTTGGCCGACCACTAGTTGGGAATCACTGTAGACTCGAAGCCGATCTACTTTTAGCTCCTTCGCTATCTTTAATTCGGCAATCAGTGCTTCATATTCGGCTTCATTGTTGGTAGCGGGAAACTCGAAGCGCAGCGCATACTCGGTGATGACTCCTTCGGGGCTGACCAAGACCAGCCCCGCACCAGCTCCAGCGGAGTTGGATGAACCGTCCACGTGCAGAGCCCAGGAGCCTTTAGAGAGGTCGGCGCTTTCCTCGGAGAAGTTCGGCTGCGATGGCTCGGCTTCGTCAAGGCTCGATCTTACTTTTGTGTCCGTCTTGCCTGATTCAAGCTCGACTTCGTCTGGAATGGTGCATTCTAGTTTAAAATCCGCCAGTATCTGGGCCTTGATTGATGGCCTGGGCCGGTAGTTGATGTCGAACTCCGTGAGCTCGATTGTCCATTTTGCGATTCTTCTGGAAGCGTCTGCTCGGTGGAGAACTGCTTTTATTGGTTGGTCCGTAAAGATCGTTATGGTGTGCTCCTGAAAGTAAGGTCGGAGCCTCTTGGCAGAAATTACAAGACAGTAAGCCAATTTTTCTATCCTAGAGTATCTGGTCTCCGCATCCCTTAGGACTCGGCTCACGTAGTAGATCGGTCGCTGTGTCTTTGCTTCTTCCCTGACGAGGACTGCTGCCAGGGCCACCGAGGAGAGCTAGATACAGGAACAATTCTTTCCCAGGTTCAGGTTTTGCCAGCAGCGGGGGCGTGCCGAGGTATTTTTTGAGCTCCTCGAATGCTTGTTGACACTCCATCGTCCAGCTGAAGTCCTTTGGTCGCCTGAGAACCTCGAAAAAGGGCATGCATCGTTCAGCCGACCTTGAGACGAAGCGATTTAGGGACGCCACCTTCCCGGCCAGGCGCTGAACTTCCTTGATCGTCTTTGGAGTGGTCATTTTCCGAATAGCTCGGATTTTCTGGGGGTTTGCCTCGATTCCACGTCTCGACACCATGAATCCAAGAAATTTTCCGGAGGTTACGCCAAAGGCACATTTGGTTGGATTCAACTTCATCTTGTGCTTCCTGAGTGCACCGAAGGCCTCTTCAAGATTGGCCAGGTGGTCTGCTGAAGCTCGGCTTTTGACGAGCATGTCATCTACGTACACCTCCATGTTGCGGCCGATCTGCTCCTTGAAAATTTTATTGACCAAACGCTGGTATGTTGTCCCTGCGTTCTTGAGTCCAAAAGGCATGACCTTGTAGCAATAAAGACCTCGGTTAGTAATGAAGGCGGTCTTTTCTTCGTCTTCAGGCGCCATGCGTATTTGGTTGTAACCAAAAAAGACGTCCATAAAGGTGAGGAGTTCATGACCCGAGGTTGCATCCTGGGCAGGGGGTAACTATCCTTTGGACAAGCCTTGTTCAGCTTTTTGAAGTCGACGCACATCCTCCACTTGTTATTTGCTTTCTTGACAAGAACCACGTTCGAAACCTAGGTCGGATAGTTAACTTCCCGGATTAGTCCGGCTTTGAGGAGTTTATCTACTTCTTCGGCGATCGCTTTTTGCCTCTCCGGGGCATGTTGGCGCAGCTTTTCTCTTACCGACCGGTGTTTCGGGTCGACGGCCAGCCGATGTTCCATAACCTTGGCGTCGATTCCTGGCATATCCGCTGGGGTCCAAGCGAAGACGTCCGCGTTCCTTCTGAGGAAAGCGACGAGTTGCTCCCGAACCTCGATCGCCAGGTTGGAGCCGATCTGCACCATATGCTCCGAGCTTCCATCATTCAATGATACAGAGACGAGGTCCTTTGCAGGCTCACCTCGTTCTTCAGTGAGGTCGTCGCGGACGTCCAGTCCGTCAACAAGATAGGGGTCGGGCTGATTTCCTTTATACAAGGCGATCGAGTAGCAATACCTCGCTAGAGCCTGGTCTCCTCTGACTTCTCCGACCCCATGGCTCGTAGGGAACTTCATCTTCAAGTAGTAAGTCGACACTATCGCCCGAAGTGCATTTAAATCAGGTCGGCCAAGAATCGCATTATAGGCGGACGGGGTCTTTACGACTAGGAAGTCGACCCAAGCTTTGGCCAGCTTTGGGCGCTGCCCTGCTGCTACAATCAAAATTATTATACCTTTGACTGGTACGGTGTTGCCAACAAATCCTACCAGCGGAGAATTCATCGGCCCCAATCGATCGTCTGGTAGGGACATTTTTGAGAAGGCATCGTAGAACAACACATCAGCTGAACTTCCATTATCTACCAGAATGCGGCGTACATCGTAGTTAGCAATATTCAACGAAACTACAACCGCATCATTATGCGAAAATTGGATTCCCTGGCCGTCCTCCTCGGTGAAGGCTACAGGCTCCATGATCCTCCGCTTCATCGATCCTTCGAACCTGCTGGTTTCCCCTTGCTGAGGTCCCCCTAAGATAGTATTGATGACGCCAAGGGGCGGCTGATCTTCTTATTGGTTTTCCCCACTTGACGGTAGCGCTCTCGGCCGATCTTCCCTCTCCTTAGGCCGTCTTCGAAGAAATCGGCTTAGTCTGCCTCGCCTGACGAGCTCTTCGATCTCGTCCAGCAGTTGAATGCACTCCTCAGTGTCATGACCGTGATCGCGATGGTAAAGACAGAACTTGTTGGGATTGCGCTTGTTAGGGGGGAACGCATTCTCTCTGGTTTTGGAAGTCGTTCTCGGATCTCCATCAGAACTTGAGTCTTCAGGGTGTTAAGGGGGGTGTAGTTGTGAAATCGTCGTCGTCGGGGAGAGTTTCGGCGCTGAGGAGAACCTCGGCGCGTCCTTCCGTCAGGGCTTCCCCGCTTCCGAGCTTGAGGAGGAGTCCGGGCTCGCTCGCGATCAGGGGGAGTCCGGGAACGCGATCGAGCTTCAGTCCGCTTTCTTTTTTCGGCGGATCTATCTAGCCTGCCGATTAGCCGCTTGCCGCCGACTTCGCCGTCCTTAGCCTCGAAGGCCTCCTCTGCCCGGGCATAACTTTCGGTCCGAGCCAGCATGTCGGCAAAGTCCCTGGGAGGCTTCTTTTCCAGGGAGAACAATAGGTCGTTCTTCTGAAGGCCGCTTTTGAGAGCGGCCATGGCGACTGACTGGTCCAGGTCCCGGACCTCTAGCACAGTAGTATTAAACCGGGAAATAAAAGCCCGGATGGATTCCCCTCTTTCTACCTGATGGCCATTAGGGAGTTCGAACTTCGGCGTAGGCGCCGACTACTGACGAAGTGGGCCGTGAATTGTTGACTCATTTGATCGAACGACATGATGGTACTCGGCTTGAGCGCCGAGTATCAGTTCCTGGCGGCTCCTTTAAGGGTAGAGGGGAAAGCCCGGCACAGGATGGCGTCTGGCGCGCCATGGAGCAGCATCGTCGTCCGGAAGGCTTCCAAGTGGTCGACTGGATCGGTGGTCCCATCATAGCTCTCGAACTGTGGGAGCTTGAAGTTCGGCGGGATCGGTTTCTGCATGATTTTCTGCGAGAAAGGAGGGTCGGTTCGGATCTCATTACCGTATGAGGGAGCATGGCGGAGTTCTTCGATTCGTCGGCTCATTTCTAAGAGCCTTTGATCCAGAAGATCTTCACGGTCTCTTATCTCCAAAGTCTTCCTGTTGAATGGGTGCAAAGCTTCTCCCTGGGACGAGCTGTGGTCCGAACAAGGGCTCTCCTTCCGTTGCCTTCCTTTTCCGGGGATTGGAGGTCGGATAGCCCATGTCGATTGCCTCTGGACTGGACCACACGGCTCTGGAGAATCCTGCGCCGGTTGAACTGGTACGACAGCCTGCTGGTGCATGGCCTGCACCGCCTGAACTGCCTCAGTGAGGCCACGAACTTGCTGGACGAGCAGGTTGAACTGCTCAGTGTCTACCGCGGCCACAGACTGATCCTGGACCGCCGGGGCTGGAGCGGTAGCGGACGGACCTGGATGGGATCGAGCCGCGGAGGCCGTCGATCTCCGGGCTGCAGAACGAGCCTAGATCACCGGGGCTGGAGCGGACGGACTCGAACGGGATCGGGCTGCGGAGGCCGCCGATCTCCAGGTGGAGGTTCTCCTGGGGGGCATCTTTTCTCTTTGGAAGGGAATTTGAATTAAGAGGAAGAGAGATTTCTCGAGCACTCCTTTAAGAACAAAGGAACTTCGGCTTCCTTTAAGAGAGGAATCTTTGCTAGTGAGCCCTTCCTCTAGCGCCAATCTGTTGGCGCAGAAACTAGTCGTCGTCGGAGTTCGTCGGAGTTGAGGCCGATGAAGTCGCCACCGAGGACCTGCAAAACAAAGTCCCGTCCGGAGCCGGTGGGGTGGTGGCTCCGGCAAGACCCTCCGACGCTCAAATTAGTTCTGGCCAACAGGAATGGAGCGCTCGATAGAGTATAGAGGAAGAGAAAAGGGTTTTCAGAACCTGGCGTAAGGGTATCCGGAGGATCCTTTTTATAGAGGGAGCTTGTTGTAACCGTCTTGGTTAATGAGCGTCGTAACTGTCCTGATCAATGCCGGTCGTTATTACCGATCGTTATTGCCGATAAATGCCGATCGTTATTGCCGTGTAATCGTAGCGAGATCGCCTGCAGGAGTTCGGCCATTGAGAAGCTCGTCCGCTGAAGAAGTCTGTAGGGAGTCCGGCTTTCGTAGAAGCTCGGTCGCTGGAGGGTTCCGTAAGGAGTCCGGCTTCCTTAGAAGCTCGGCCCGAGAGGAAGCTTTGGGGGGAGTTTGGTTCCCGCAGGCGCCTGGCTGTAACGACGCGGAGACAGTTCAGCTTTTGCAGGAGTCTGACTGAAGCTCGGCGATTGAGCAATCAGAAGTAGTTCGGCTGCTAAGTAGTTTGGCCCGCTGCTGACTGCTGAGGAGTTCGGGCGCTGGTTGTCCGAAGGAGCTCGGCCGGCTGAAAGAATGGTCGCTTGAGGAGTTCGGTCGGTTGAAGGACTTCGGCTGAGGCCCGGCCGCTGAGAAGTTCGGCCGGATGTAGGAGTTCGGCTAAGACGCGTCCGCTGAAGCTCTTCCGTGGCTATTGACCGCATCAGGCTGGACACCGAACTTGACTTTGGCAGGAGCGGGATTTATCCCCAACAGAGAGGTAGAGAGAGAGAATCAACCAAAGGATGGGATCTATTTTTTTCTTCTTCCTTTTTCTTTTCTGAAAAATAAACCAGCAATTATTGAATTTTGATACAACATGCGGTTGAGGCATTTATCAAACATTTGGCGAGCGATAAAATGATCCCCATGGAAAGAGCCTATTAAGCCCCATGTTGCCCAAAACTGGAACCCAAAAGCCATATAAATGAGAGGCTACAAGTGTTCTCGTCTCAGCAATTATATCATCTTGGAAGAGTAGTGTTCTTTGAGCAGCCTTCTCAAAAAGGAATCTTAGCTTATCTTTGGTGAGATATGAATAAAATACATTGGAGGGGGGGGGGGGGGGGGGGCGAGATTGAGAAGAAGAAAAGGAGGATGGGTGATGATTGAGATCGCAGGAGGGGAAGAAAAAGGAAGAAGGTTGGCTGTTTTCTACAATCATGCAGAGTCACCAAGGTTCTCGTCATCACCCCACCAAGGTTTCTGCTGGTAGGCTCTTTTCCCATTTTCTTTTCTTTCCTATGATGGCTCCCATGCTTGCTCTACCAAGATCCAGCTGGGTCTCATTTGGTCCAAGGGCAGGGTTTCCACAGATGTAAGATAGGATTGACAATATATGTAGTGCATGTATGCAGTCTGTAATTTTGGTAGGTGTTAAAGACAAAGGTTGTAGTACATATACTTGAAGATGGTTCACTTTGAGAGCTTTGCTTTTTGATAAGATCTGAGGGCTGAGTGAGACATTTTTTATGTCAACCCTGGATAGATGGGCCAAAGCTTGTTACTTATGTTTATGTTTAGTCAATTAGTAATAGAACATGAGAAGTTTAGAACTATTTACTTATTTCTTGATCAACAATCAATTTTTATATAATATATGATTCTCTGTTTAACAACTGATTTATTCACAAATGATTTGCATATTTTGCTGTTTGTCTTTGGAGCAATTACTAATTTTTTGCCTTGTTCATTTTGTGTTTTTGCCAATGATGGTGCAAGAAATATGCAGGCAATAAAGGTTGCCACTTTTCCATGACTTTTATCTCTTTGGAAAGCAAAGCGATAATGATAAATATTAATTCTATGTCTTAGATATCTTTGGGGATTACATGGATATGTTGCCTTTATAACAGTATGTATGCTTCTGTCTGTGACTGCATCATTTTGTGACCACCAACATGTTAATTGAAATGAGGATAATCTGTATGAGATAAATCACTTAAGCATTATGTGCTGAGGAACAATTATTTTCCTCAATTTCATTTCTATGCCTTGTGGGGTTGTTATTGCTGGATTATACACATTATGGAGTTTTTTAATGCATTTTTTTGTTTGTAACTTCATAGAGATGTGGACTACGAAAACTAATATATCTGGTGGAAGGTGATCCAAATTCTCTGGAAGCTGCCGAAAGCATCAAAACAGCGTGTGTACTATTTTATATTTGCTCTGTTGTTATATGTTGTTATGTCTTAGTTCCTATTGTTTGCGGACAACTTTCCAACAAACCAAATGCTCCTTTTCTTTTCTCTATGTTCTGATCATGACTTATTTTATTTGAGCTCACATCATTAAGTTGCAATGCTTTGGTTAACCAGGTTGTAAGCTTGTACATTTTTTAGTAGGAGATGAATTATCAAGGAATAAACAAGGAACAATGCCATCTATAGGTCTCCTTTTAATCAATGCTTGTCTTATTATCTCTGGTAGCTGAGTTCATTTTGTAGTTTGCTTTTGGTCAGCATTTTGACAATATTTTATAACTTCTACAATGCTCTAAGCATTTAAAGCTGTTTATTATTTATATTTTGGTGAGCAATATTTCTAATTTCTATTGTCAATTTATTGCTGCCTTTATCTTTTAGTGGGATAATTTTCTGCATTACTAGATTGAAGCATCAAGAATTCACTTTATACAATTTCAAATGATGAACTAGGGAAAAAAAAAAAGTAACACGTTTCAAAAATGCGTGATACACTTAAACAGACTCAGATGGTACTTACTGATGTAACATAGATGATGTCAGATTGTTTGGTACTCTTAAATCTAGCTCAAGTGGATCCTTTTAGTCTTCAACATATTGAATATTTTAACCTTTTTTTGTTTAGACATGCTTCACAAAATGCCATCTATGATGACCTAGAAATTCTGAAAACATCAAAAAGTAGTTATCAAAATACTAGGGAGGCTAATCTTTTTTTCGTTTAGTCTTGTGAGCATAGTTATGGAGACCAGGATGCATAACACATGGTCCAATAAACATCATCATGCATCAAACTAAGTGTCTTAGGCCACAAAATAAATGTTTCTTACAGTTGCTAAGGTTCGTTGTTTGTAAACCTTTGTGGACCTGAGTCAAGATCATCCATGCCATAAGATATGTTTGTATTGTCATAAATAGTTTATTCTGGTTAGAATTGCAACGAATACAACAGGTATTGCATCCTTTTAGATTGAGATTGTGTTCTTTATGAAAGATGCAATCTGTTTACCTGTTTTGGAAGGGAATTTGAATAGTATGGAATATAAGATGGTATCAATTTTCTTGCCCGCCATTTCAATAACTTATGGAACCATGTATCATGAATATATAGTCTACCTCTCTTTAAGATCTACATTCAATGTATTGTAAATGCACCATGAGTATAGTCGTCTGATAGAATGAACTTGTAATCTTTTTTCCTTATTAAATCCATATTTTCAGTTGTTTCACCACGGAGATTTTGGAAGGGTTTGATGTGCAGAGGACCAGTGGCTTCGTTGACACTGTCAAGAAATATGGTTATCTTACAAAATCAATAAGTCAGTATTTCAGCACACACTTTTCCAGTGAGAATACTAAAAACTCTAGAGTCTGCCCATCCTACAATGAGTTTGTTAAGAGGTGTCAAGATCTTGAGAAAATGACCGTGAGTGATGTATTTGCCCTCCAACTCATGCAGGTGACTATGCTGTAACTAATATATGAAACAACCTACCTCATAACATGCAGCATAAGTACCACTCGTTGTTACTTGGGCCTTACCACATCCTCTCCCTCTTTATAGCGAGTGGGGAGTGGGGAGATTTGGTGTCCACTTCCCCCCATATGTGATCGGACTCAAATCTTTTCTTCTTTTCTTGTATTGTTTGCATATTCTTCTTCAGTGCTATTTCATGCTGTTTATATCTTGTGATGCCAAATTTCAGGTTCCGCAAGTAACAGAAGAGGTTGCCCTGGCTGTTGTATATCTCTATCCAACTAGTTTATCACTGGCTCGAGCATACTCTCTGCTTGTGGGTACCCTCTCCTGTCGCTACTTTCTATCTCTTTGTCGATTTTAAACCTCTTAAGATTGCTAAGATGCTGTGTCAGTGCCATTGTCTGTAAGCTCAATGTTTTTACCATGTATGCTTTATATTACGTTTCCATCTTCTGTCGACGTAATTTTATTTGGAAGCTACCAACATTGTTTATAGTTATCGATAGTGTTTCATTTTTCTTGTCAATGATAACATGCTGATGGTAATGTTGAAGGAGGGGGACATACGTGCTCAGGAGGAGATGTTGAAGAACAAAAGCAAAATGATCGGCGCAAGTGCTAGCAGGAACATCTTCAAGCTGGTCTGGGGTTCTTGATAAAGTTTTCACCTTCCAACGGGCTGAAAGTTTGCGGCTCAAATCAGGACAACTACTAGCAGCAGTCAATGTCTCCATGACCTTAAAACCTTCTACATTCTTTTCAAGCATACAGCCAGGAGTGTTGATTGATGTATGCCGACTTTTTTGTAAAAATGAAATGTTGTAAGTAATCAGCAGGGATGCGGCAATCATGCTTCTTTATTCTGTAACTATTTAGAATTTGTTGAGTAGGGTTTGCAGCTAGAGAAGAAGCAAGGACCGGGGCTTAGGCTGCTGGGTTTAAAATCTTGACTGCTGGCTGCACTTTCTCGCTGGCAAAACATGATTCATTTTGAAACAACATAAAGATTACCGGTCTTATTGGAGGAGGGTTCCATGTAGTTCTCTTAGTGCACTAACACAAGCCATATCAGTTGAGCTTGTTTCTTCTGGCTAAACCTGCTTATTCCTGGAATAACAATTTCTAGGGGCCTGCAATAATATTATTTGGACATAAGTTTCTTTCTCTTTCCTTGTTTAACTTAGATAATTTAATTACTTAGTCCTAGAAGCATTGCATCCACAAATAAGAAATTTGATGGAAACAAAAATTTATGAATAACTATTCCAAGAGGAATGGTATCCCAACTCCACTTTTTCTTCATTTTAGTTTATTTTGTAACATGTAAAGCATAAGCAAGAAATGATATCTGATCTTATGATAACATTGTATTCCAAGTATGATACTGGAAGGCCCATGGAGATGCCTTTCCGGGAGTGATTTAATTTAGTATGATTTTAGAGTTTTAGTTCAAGACAGGTAACAAGCATTCTCTATTTTTCTCATGATGAATGGAAGATGAAAGAACCACAGCTGATTAGATGCATCAAGAGCAATGATAACAAGCTTTTCAAATAAATTTTATGTTTGTGCTTGGTCCTTTGTTTGTCAGCTGATCCTGTCTTTGCTTGCTGCTTCTTGCTCTAAATAGCTATACAGGGTGGCTTGGATTGGATCAGGGATGGCCACAACCCAATGTCAATCCAACATTTAAAGGAGGTCCGAAAAACTGAATTGAAATCTAATCCAATTTCTTTGGAATTGGATCAGGTCAGGTACTACATTAATTTTATAAATATATTGGATTTTTATATTAAATCAGATCAAAGTAATCCAAATATAAACCATGATAAATATGTAATACAGAATAAACATTTTAAACAGTAGGATGATAACAAGTAAACTATAAATATGTTAGAATGCGTAAGACTATTTATATTATAAAAATAAAACTAATTTCATATACTTCGAGGAGGGTTTTTGAAATACTTATTGTACAAGATTTGGATTGAGTCTAGTTCGCTGAGGTTGGGACAGGAATCTTTTTAGTCCAAATCCAATTCATATTCAAAACGGGTAATGTTTTCAAATCCAAGTCTGATCCATATAACTTCAATTTAGGGTTGGTTGGATGAATTTTCGGTGAGTACCGGATTGAAAGTAGGTTAATCCAATCCACTTGCAGCCCTGTAGGTATATTTGCTTCATGCACACTTTGTGTACACCGGCAAACTAAACTACGAAAATGAGGTAATAACCACGTGAAAGCTTTTCCATGCTTAAAAGTACAATTCTCCTGAAGTGGCCCTATAATAATACATCCCTCTTCCTCCAATGACCCTATAATATCTAAAATATATCTTTTCTACAAAAATACTTCTAAAAATACTATTATATTTTCTATGATCACTAAAATATATTTTTCCTCCTAGAACACTTCTCAAAATACTCTTATATTCCTAAAATTCGTCCAATTAATCAAGTACTTCAAAACTTTTAATCCTAGAATAGTCCTCTTCTCACAATGCTTGTATGCTCAAAATACATCTAAATGACCAACTAAATATTCCCTCATGCCTTTTTAATAACTACCATGGGTACCACAAATATCAAATGTTTGTTTTCTTCTTGGAATTTAATAGGTCTGACTATTTGATCACTTCTACCAACCTTATTGACAAGGCTCCTAGAATTTCAAAATCTAACAAGCTACTCAATTTAGCAATTGTCTGACCCCCCTTCTCCCAGGCATTTGGAATTTTGGATGTCATATCCGCTGGAGTCACTATTTTAAAACTATTCTTGATTGGGAATCCTACCTACAATAAACAAGGGTTTTCTTGGTATTACATTCATTGCTAGACATGTCTACTGTGAGGTGAATGGGGCCACTGACTGGGTAGCCTTCTTCGTTACCAAACATTTAGGTGAAGCTCTACAGGCTGATCTAATGTCGATTTCAAAGAGATTTAGAGATTTTACTTTCCCATTTTTTTTAGATATATTCAAACCAGAATGATGTTAAGAGATTGTTTTAGTGAAAAAAAACAAGGGTTCTCTTTTTACTGGATCTTGTATTTTTTATTTTCTACTATAGATTTTCTTGGGCACTAAAAATAGAAGCATAGGTTTCAAGGTCCCGTGCCTAGCTAGAATCACATTTAGATAGCGATTAGATGGTAGCTACAATAAAGTGGTGATATGAATTTTACTTCAGTTGTTATAGTTTATCTAAAATGTAAAAACTAAAAAGATATGATGATAATATATTGTCACTATCATTATTTTTGCAATAATTTTTATTACTAAAATTTATCACACACACACACACACACATATACATATACATATACATATACATATATGTACATAGATATATATACATACATGTATACATATATACAAACATGTACACACACACAAATATATATATATATATATATATATATATACACACACACATATACATATATGTACATAGATATATATATATGCATACATGTATATATATATACAAACATGTATACGTGCGCGCGCGCACACACACATATATATATATTTATTTATTTATCTCTGTGTGTATTAGAACCCTTTTATATATGTATATACATATATATTTTACTAGATCTTGTAATTTTCTATTGGATAAGTTTATCTTAGGTAAAAGAGCTATATTAGAATTAGAAGGAGAAATCTGACCTAAATTATGAAGAAACGAATCTCACTATTACAAATAGAAGATATGTACCTCGATTTTAAATCAATCAATGAAAAAAAGATTTAAGCCTTATTTTCATGATTTTTCTCTTTTTTTTTTGTGAAATTTGAGTTAAACAAGTTGAGGAAAATATTTTTTCTCCTCAATTGGACAAAAAATAGTTTAATTATACTTTTTACATAATGTTAAAGAGAAGAGTACTGAATTTATTTGCTTACAAAATTAACTCCTGCTCTATGACCATCACATTGATCAACTTATTTTTCTGTTCTCTTGATGAAATTTTTTTGTAGAATAGTTTTCTTAGATAAAACTTGAAATTGTTTACTAAATCATAGGGAGTACAAATATTGAGTGAATATTAGACATACAAATAGCATATAAAAGGCATATTTTTCTACACATTTTTTTGAAATGATGATGCTTAATATTTAAATTTGTTTATGCTTAGCTTCTAAAATTATATAATAAACCATCAAATCTAGTACCATTATATTATAATATAGTATGTTGTATGATGTGTTACATTTTTATAGTAATTATTATTATTAGTTTTAATAATTTTGATGAAATTGGTATAATAATTAATTAAATAAATGTTAGAACCTGATATGTTTTATGTCAATTGCAGGTAATTGAGTTAGGTCACACATAATTGGTCTTAACCATGTTTTAAAGGTCAAAATTAAGTGAAATAGGTTGAGTCCAATTCAGTAGGGTCTGTCATTCGGAGTCATCAAGATCGTGCATCAAAATTAGAGTTCATCTCGAAGCAGAATAATCAAATCAAGATATCAATGAATCCCACACCTTATCCTTTTTGGCATCACCAGCCAAGTAAAGAAATCAAAGGTGCAAAAAATAAATCAAGCAGTTAATCTTATCTAGTCAACTAATCTAAATTTTAGATACTTTGGCATGAGAATTCCTAAAAAGTAAGCTACAGGACTCCAAATTAAGTAAGACCAAATCCTATAGAATTCTAAGAGAAGCAAGAAAGGAACATAATTTACAAAATCAAATTTGGATTCTAGATGAGGTGGCTACAGCAGATTGAAGTTGATAACAATGTTAGACATAATGAGAAATACCTGATACACCTAATTCTTCTTAGTTTTTCTTGGCACAGAGATCCGATATGACAACAAATTTTAGATGGCAAGGAGCTATCTTGTAAAGAATTAAATAAAAAAAAAATCAGAATCCAAACTAATTCTACATGAGGAGCAAACTAGAAAAGAATTGGGACCAATTCTTAGAAAACCTGATTTGGGCAGCTAAAACCTTACTTTATTTTAGAGATTTTGTGGACCCAGGAAGGCTGAAGAAGGGAGGAATCCTTCTCCTCTAATTAACCATGCCTTCTTTCCTTCTTTTACCATGAAAATTAGAATAAAATCAAAAAAAAATTGGTCAGCATAATGAGTAGATGGCTAGTGGTTGCTTGAAGCTTATCCAAAGGAGGAGAGATTCTATACAAAATAAAAAGAACTATACATAGAATAAAATCATGAAAAAAATACCACCTTAACCCTAGCCCTAGCCCTATTTAAGAATCCTAAAACATATTCAAAAAAAAAAGAGAAAAGAAAAAAAAAAGAATCACCTTTGAAAGCTGGAAATCAAGCAATGAGAGTTTGGAGCATCTGGAAGATTTGAAGAGAGGATTCATTCGGCTCTATAGTTCCTTCAGAGTTTTTAATTTTTTTTTCTTATCTACTTTGAATTTATATTTTAGAACTCATTGTTAGGATGATTTTAAATTTTTATTCAAGTAAACTTGAGTTTGATTTTGATATGATGAAAAGCTAAATTTCTAGCTAGGGTACCTAATATAACTTAGATTTGATTTCAATTTCAGATCTTGTATTAATTTTCTTTGTTAATGCAATTGCTTGTTATTTATACTTAATGCTTTTAAGTATTATTATCTTTGGTACTTGATTAATTTTGATTTATAATTGATACTGAAAAGAAAGATTATAAATTGGAGTTAATAATAAGCATCATAGGAATAATAATTGGAGCGGGAGCAGAAGATTTGATCTATGGGATCTTGAAAATAATCATAGTACTTAATGAACTAATTAAAATCTATTTTACTATTAAAAAATAGATTATAGATTTTAATTAATATTTTTAATAAGTCTTGGAAGAGATTATTAATCATCAGGTATCCTAGCTAGAAATTTAGCTTTTCATCATATCAAAATCAAACTCAAGTTTACTTGAATAAAAATCCAAAATAATCCCAACAATGAGTTCTAGAAAATAAATTCAAAGTAGAAAAGAAAAAAGAATTAAAAACTTTGAAGGAACTGTAAAGCCGAATGGATCATCTCTTCAAATCTTTCAGATGCTCCAAACTCTCCTTATTTGATTTCCAGCTTTCAAAGATGATTCTTTTTTTCTTTTTTTCTTTTTTTTTTTTGAATGTGTTTTAGGATTCTTAAATAGGGCTAGGGCTAGGGATAAGGTGGTATTTTCTTCATAATTTTATTCTATGTATAATTCTTTTTATTTGGTATAGAATCTCTCCTTCTTTGGATAAGCTTCAAGCAACCACCAGCCATCTACTCCTTATGCTGACCAATTTTTTTTTGATTTTATTCTGATTTTCATGGTAAAAGAAGGAAAGGAGGCATGGTTAATTAGAGGAGAAGGATTCCTTCATTCTTCAGCCTTCCTGGGTCCACAAAATCTCCAAAATAAAATAAGATTTCAGCTGCCCAAATCAGGTTTTCTAAGAATTGATCTCAATTCTTTCCAAGTTTGCTCCTCATGCAGAACTAGTTTGGATTCTAATTTTTTTTTTTCATCTAATTCTTTACAAGATAGCTCCTTGCTACCTAAAATTTGTTGCCATATCGGGTCTCTGTACTAAGAAAAACTAGAAAAAATTGGATGTATCGGGTGTTTCTCATTATGTCTAACATTGTTACCAACTTCAACCTACTGTAGCCATCTCATTTGAAATCTAAATTTGATTTTATAAATTATATTCCTTTTTTGCTTCTCTTAGAATTCTGTAGGATTTGGTATTGCTTAATTTGGAGTCTTGTAGCTTATCTTTTAGGAATCCTCATGCTAAAGTATCTAAAATTTAGATTGGTTGACTAGATGAGAGAGATTAACTGCTCGATTTATTTTCTGCACCTTTGATTTCTTTACTTGACTGATGATGCCAAAAAGGATGAGGTGTGGGGTTGATATCTTGATTTGATTATTCTACTTCGAGATGAACTTTGATTTTGATGCACGACCCTGATGACTTCGGATGACAGACCCTACTGAGTTGGACTCAACCAATTTTACTTAATTTTGACCTTTAAAACATGGTTAAAACCAATTAGGTGTGACCTAGCTCAATTACCTATAATTGATATAAAATATATTAGGTTCTTACATTTATTTAGTTAATTATTATACTAATTGCATCAAAATCATTAAAACTAATAATAATAATTACTATAAAAATGCAACACATCAAATACCCCTAAACCTAAGTTTTTGCTTGTCCCCAAGCAAAAAAAAGTCCAAATAAAAAATAAAAAATCTAAAACAAAAATTAATGCTAAAAATTTTATTTAACATTAATATACTTAAGATCCATCTGGACATAAAGGGGTAATCTCTATCCAAATGCCATGGCTTAACTACCTCAACCTAAAATCGAAAGGCAAACCCATAAGCTAACCATTCCAAACTCATTCATACTCAAACAAAATCGTGCACAATCAATAGCTACTCTACTTCCTTTAGATTTTAATAAAATAATTTGGTTCAAACATCCATCCGTGCATGGAAAATCCTATCAGCCCATCTCCAGTAGTGCAAACAACATCCTTAATAGATCAATAGGACTTTTATGGGTTAAAAAAAATTGAAAGCAAGCAACCTGAATGATGGTTATCGTCACATAAGTGAAAATAAATTAACCAGAATAAATCAAAGCATACTCAATTACTTATATTTTACATCCCTTCCTTTATTTATTTTATTTTATACTTTCAGAATAGTCTATACATTTTGGTACTCTTCTTTAAGTCATCATTCGCCTTTTTACGTGAATACTGACATTGGTCATGAAGGCATCCAATTACTCAACAAGTCATATACTCAAAGTGCTTTGCATACTCATAATTCAAATCACTGTTTGATGTAAAAGCAAACATGGGGCTCATGAATGCTCCTAGTTACTAGGCAACTTGAAACAGTGGAGTAGATTGTGCTCTTATATATACATACATACATACATACATACATACATACATATATATATATATATATATATATATATATATATATATATATATATATATATTTTAATGAAAGGAATACTAAAAATTTAGTATGCTCTAACTATTATAATCAATTATTCTCAAACAATATGAATAGTAGATATGAGATAGGATGAAAAAAAAATAGAAGGGATCAAAAGGGTATAGCAAAGGAATGCCTATATCATTTCTCTCAAATACATTGCCTACATTTCATTTAAACAAGCATAATAAAGCTCACAAGCAAGATTGGTGAAGCAAAGTAACTATCTCCTATACGAGATTTTATCTAAGTATTTACAAGTTTAAAATAGTCAATCACTAAATTTAACTTCCAAATTCAAAGCTTAGATAGCCAAATAATAATACAAAAGCAAAATCGTCTCTCTCTATATCCTTAGAAGCCATCAGTGAATCAATATTTTACTCTTTTTTTTAATTTTATTTTATTTTATAACAAAATACTAACATGAGAAATATAAATGCACCCCCAAACCTAAATTGGATATTGTCCTCAATGACAAGATCACCACTACATATTATAGCAAGGCATTCTTAAAGGTTAGGGGTACTCCCCTTTGTAGCATGCCCATATGCTTGTACGAGTTTGCAACTTGTCTTTAATCATTTTTTCTTTCTTGTCTTCTTCAATATGCCTACAAAAAGTGAACAACATCCATTCAAACTTTGAAAATATAGTAAAGATCAAAATTGACTCAATTCATAAAAATAAAAAAAAATAAAAAGAATTTTGCTTGGGTTGCCTCCCAAGAAGCGTTAGTTTATAATCGTTAGTTTGACTATCCCAATGCATTATATCAATGATATGAAGATTTTTGGTTGCTCAAATCCTCCATCAATGTATTCCTTCAACCTTTGCCTATTGACCTTGAAGGTCCTATCACCACTCTTCAGCTCAACAGCTCTATGTGAAAAAACTTGTACAATCTCAAATGGACCTGACCACCTAGACCGGAGCTTGCCTGAAATAGCTTTAGGTGGGAGTTATACAGCAACACCTTTTATCCTACTTGGAATTCATGCCTCACAATATGTTTGTCATGCATTTTTTCGTTCTCTCCTTGTAAATTCTTGCATTTTCATATGCATGGAGGTGGAACTCATCAAGTTCATTAAGTTGTAATAACCTTTTCTCCCCAGCAGCTTTCATATTAAAATTTAGCAACCTAGTTGCCCAATAAGCTCGATGCTCCAGCTCCACAGGTAAGTGGCATGCTTTTCCATAAATTAGACGATACGGGGACATCCGAATTGGTGTTTTAAATGATATTCTGTATGCCCATAATGCATCATCTAATTTTAGGGACCAGTCCTTTCTCAATGAGTTGACAGTAGTCTCCAATATCTTTTTTAATTTCACGGTTAGAGATCTCTACTTGTCCACTTGTTTGGGGATGATATGGTGTACCTACACAATGAGTAACATCATATTTTGTAAGTAGAGAATCCAAAAAATGATTACAGAAATGCTTACCTCCATCCATGATGATAGCCCTTGGAATACCAAAGTATGTGAATATATATTTTTTTAAGAACTTAAGCATACTCTTGGCATCATTAGAGAAAAGTGCTACTGCCTCGATCCATTTGGATACATAGTCCACCACCACCAAGATGTATTGATTTGAATGAGAAGGTAGAAAAGGCTCCATAAAATCTAATCCCCACACATCAAATAGCTCTACATCAAGGATATTAGTTAGTGGTATTTTCTATCTAAAAGAAATATTTTTAGTTTTTTGACATCGGTCACAAGAAGAAACAAAAGCAATAGCATCTTTAAATAGGTTAGGCCAATAAAAACTACACTATAATATCTCAGCAGCTATTTTACTAGATCCAAAATGGCCCCCACACTCTAATGAATGGCAGTATTTTAAAATATTTTTAATTTTATCATCAAGCACATATTTTCTAATAAGCTGATCTGAACAATACTTATATAAATATGGATCATCTCAAAAATAATATTTTGCATCATGTAAAATTTTTTTTTGCTAGTAATTAAATTCAGGAGGAATAATATTGCATGCCTTAAAATTAACAATATTAGCATACCAAGGTGTGTTAGATGTGAGTAATGCAAATAACTGCTCATCAGGAAATGACTCGTTAATGGGTACTTCAGTGTCTTTAATTTTTTACTTAATTCTAACCGAGATAAATGATCTGCTACAAAATTTTCTGCTCCTTTCTTATCCCTAATCTCTGAGTCAAATTTCTGCAACAAGAGCACCTAACGAATTAGTCTTGGTTTCTCATCCTTTTATTCAAATAAATATTTAATTACTAAGTGGTCAGTATAAACTATTATTTTTGCTCCTATAAGATATGGTCTAAATTTATCAAAAGCAAAAATAATAGCAAGCAACTCCTTCTCTATGGTGGCATAGTTCAACTGTGCATCATTTACTGTTCGACTGGCATAGTACACCACATGAAGTCTGTTCCCCTTTCTTTGTCCCAAGACTGCACCTATAGCATAGTCGCTTGCATTACACATAAGTTCAAATGGCAAATTCCAATCAGGTGCAGTGATGATGGAAGTTGAGATTAATTCTTTCTTTCACCTGTTAAAAGCAACCAAACACTCATCAGTAAATTTACAAGGCACATCCCTGATCAATAAATTACAAAAAGATTTGATAATTTTGGAGAAGTCTTTTATAAATCTTCTATAGAAGCTAGCATGTCCTAAGAAACTCCTCACTCCTTTAATAGATATTGGTGATGGTAATTTTTCAATGACCTCTACCTTTGCTTTGTCCACTTCTATGCTTTTAGATGAAATCTTGTGTCCTAACACTACTCCTTCCTATACCATAAAATGACATTTTTTCTAATTCAATACAAGATTAATTTCTTCACAATATTGTAGAACTTAGGAGAGGTTAGTCAAACACATATCAAAAGAAGGACCAAAAACTAAAAAATCATCCATAAAGATTTCAATAAATTTTTCAACCATGTCAGAGAATATAGACATCATACATCTTTGAAAAATCGCAGGTGCATTACATAACCCAAATGGCATTCTCCTATATGCAAATGTTCCATATGGACAAGTAAATATAGTTTTTTCTTGATCCTCATGTGTAATAGAAATTTGAAAATATCCTGAATAATCATCTAGAAAATAGTAGAAGGGATATCTAGACAATCTCTCAAGCATCTGATCAATAAAAGGCAAAAAAAAATGGTCCTTGCATGTAGCTTTGTTTAACTTTCTATAATCAATACACACACGCCAACCAGTGACTGTCCTAGTGGGTATCAGCTTATTTCTATCATTTGTAATAACATTCATCCCTCTTTTCTTAGGAACTACTTGAACAAGGCTTACCCAACTACTATCAAAAATAGGATAGATAATTTTTGCATCAAGTAATTTCATTACTTTAGCTCTAACTACTTTCTTCATATTAGGATTTAACCTATGTTGATGCTCAATTGAAGGTTTGTAGTTATCTTCCATTAAAATTTTATGCATGCATATACTGGGACTAATCTCCTTAATATCATCAATAGACCAGCCTAGTGCTTTTTTATACTTTCTCAACATATGCAATAATTTTTTTTCTTGTTCAACAGACAAATGAGCAGATATAATGATAGAAAAAATAGATGAGTCTCCTAAGAATGCATATCTTAAGTGAGAAGGGAGCTGCTTAAGCTCAAGCTTGGAGGTTGGGTTAACTTCTACTGACTCCTGTATTTTCTCAACATCATTTAACATATCAACATACTCAATTAATAGTTCAAATTTATTTTTAACAATTTTCTCTTCAACACAATCAATCAAGTCATATTTAGAATTGTCAATTATTTTACTAATAAATTCATTAATCACATCTAATCTAAAACACTCATCATTCTCAAGAGGATATTTAGAAGAATTGAGCACTTTAAAAATTACCTCTTCTTATCCCACTCTTAAAGTAAGCTTACCCTTATAGACATCTATAAGTGCCTTGCCAGTTGCAAGGAATGGACGCCCCAATATCAAAGAAACCTCTCTATCTTCCTCCATATCCAAGATAATGAAATCCACTAGAAAGATAAATTTGTCCACCTTGACTAACACATCCTCCACTATGCCTCTAGGATATGTCACCAATCGATCAGCTAGTTGTAATGAAATACTGGTTGATTTCCAAGCTTCCTAAAAATAGATAACGGCATCAAGTTAATGCTAGCACCTAAATCACATAATGCTTTAGTGAATTCGATATTACCAATATTGCATAGAATTGTAAAACTCTCTGGATTCTTTAGTTTTGATGGCAACTTATTCTGAATGATTGCACTGCATTCTTTGGTGAGCATGACTGTCTCATGGTCCTCTAGCCTTCTCTTTTTGAAAAGAATATTCTTCAAGAATTTGACATAGCTAGGCATCTGGGCTAATGCCTCAGTAAATGGAATATTTATGTATAGTTTCTTGAAAATCTCCAAAAATTTTAGAAAGTTCTTGTCATCCTTACTTTGCTTGAGCCTTTGAGGAAAAGGAACTGGTGGGATGTAGGGCTTTACTGGCTCTTCCTTTTTCTCTTTTAGCTTCTCTTCGATCATAGTCTTTTTTTGAGTTTGTTCCTTTACTTGCTCCTTAACAGGCTCTTTCCTTGATTGTTCTCCAAGTTGTTTGCCACTCCTTAAGGTAATTGCCTTCACATGCTCTTTCGGATTTGTTTCAGTATTGCTAGGCAATGATCCTTGAGTTTTGTTAGCTACTATATTGGCCAACTATCCCATTTGTACTTTCAAGTTCTTAATGGCAGCTAGCTGGTTTTGGAAGTTTGCCTTAGTTTCACCCATGAAATCAATAGTGGCCTTGGTAAGAGTTGCAACCAATTCTTCTAGGTTAGACTTCTTTTCTTGCTGTGGAAAATCAGGTGGTCCTCTATTTTGATAATTCTATTGTTACTGCTAATTTTCTTAGAAAAAGTTTGGATGGTTCTTTTAGGCAGGTGTGTAGGTGTTTGAGTATGGATTGTTCTGTTGTCTTTCTTGATTTGCCACATATTGCACTTGTTCTTGTATTGGAGGTATGAATGAGCTATCAATTGGGTAATCTCGAGTAGCATGTTGTCCAGTACACATCTCACAGGTCTGCACATGAGTATTAACAGCATTAATAGACAAATGATCTATCTTTTTGAAAATAGTATCTACCTTTGCATTGAGTGCAGTAATAGCGTCTATCTCATGAACCCCAACAGGCCTCCTCACCATGTTCCTCTTATTGGGCCATTGGTAATTGTTGTTGGCCATTTTCTCCAAAAGATCATAGGCCTCATCAAGCGATTTTTCCATCAATGAACCTCTAGCAGTAGCATTAATATTAATTCTAGTATGGTTATTCAATCCATTGCAGAAGGTTTGCATAACCAACCATTTAGGTAGCCCATGGTGTGGACACCTTCTAAGCAGATCCTTAAACCTTTCCCAAGCTTCATATAAGGTCTCTATATTGAATTGCACGAAGGTTTGGATGTCGGTCCTCAATTTAGCAGTCTTAGCAGGTGGAAAAAATTTTGCCAAAATTTTTTGTGCTAAGTCATTCCATGTGGTGATTGAGCTAGCAAGAAAAGACTGCAACCATGCTCTAGTCTTGTCTTTAAGTGAAAACGAAAACAATCTTAGCCGAATTGCATCATCTGACACTCCATTCTACTTAAGGGTATCACATATCTCCAAGAAGTTTGCAATATGCGCGTTAGGGTCATCATTGGGCAATCCTCCAAACTGAACTACTGTTTGGATCATTTGGATCAAAGCAGGCTTGATCTCAAAGTTGTTTGTCTGCACAGGTGGCCTTGTGATGCTAGATGAAGCTCCATTCATGATAGACATGGCATAATCTCGTAATGCCCTAGGGTTTGCCTTTCTAACAACCTCATTATTTCCTACTACAATAACTTCTCTCCTTGTATCTTCAGCCATTTCTACTTTTGCCTCGGATTCCTTCTCTTCTTTGATGGCTTTTCTATTTTGTCTACAGGTGCGATCAATTTTTTGACTTGAAATAGGATTTGATTCAATTCTTATAAGTCGATCCAATTCTTTTTTTCAAATTACAATTTTGAAAGATTATTATTATTATTTATTTATTTTTAAAGAGAAGAGAGAAGAGGAAGGAGAGATAGAAAAGAAAAGAGTTCTAAAGATGAGTCATAAAGAGTCCTAAATCTAGAGATGAAAGAGAAAAGTATTTTAATTAGATTTAAATTTTAATAGCAAATAAGTTAGCATAAAATAGACTATCTATCCTGGGATTAACCTAGATCTAGATAGCTCCTAACTGTTCCAAGACCGCCTTCAAGCACTCCAAGTCCAAAACTGACTAACTCTCTCGATCAGGTAAGTGTAAGATATGGGAGGTCTCCTGCTTATTGCTTTTCTTAGACACCAACTGAGTTGGTCAGATCAGACAACGGAATCAATTAAACATCACCTTCTTAAACCACTTGCCTTAGACACCGAGCAGCTAATCAATCTGAACCCGATCCAACTCTAGGACTTTCTTGTCCTATTGAGCTCGAATATCCTAGGACCAATATCTAATTGATTTTAGATTAAGATCTAGGTTATGCAGGATGAAAGATATAATTTTTGGACTAAGGAAGGATGATCAAATCTTCACCTTATCTAATTAATAGGTTAAGTGCCTTTAAAGTTAATTATGGAGATGCAATGCAAAGAAACAAGATGTCCAATCAAGTTAAATTTTTTTTAAAAAAATATTTTTAGTTATGCTATATTAGTTAAGTATTATGAAATGTCAGTATTTTTATAATTAATTTTTTATTTTTATTTTTTTTGGAGTTTTATAAAAAAGTAAGTTTAAGTGATTAAGTCTAAAAAAAAATCACTAAGCTATAAAAAGTAGTAAATTATTTTAATCTATAAAAAGTAGTAAATATCTAAGAATAATAAGTAGTAAGTTAATTATGTAAAATAAAATAATTATTAAACCATGCAATTAAGATAATCTAGCTAGAAAGCATAGAGATCTACCATATATAAAAAATTTAAAGCAAGAAATAAAAATTGAAAAGTAGTAAAGTATATAATTTTTTTTAAATATCTAAAAAATAATAAAAAAAATGTTAGATTACTAGTAAAATCAACTATTCTTGATATTAAAGCACTAGTCTCCGACAATGGTGCCAAAAACTTAATAGCCTATTTTGTAAGTACATGAAATCACTCAAGTAATACAATGATGAATAAGAGATCGTTCCCACGAGGACTGAGTTTAATTACAAAAACTGAATTCTGATTCTACTAATATCTGAATGATCGAAACTGAATGACAATGAAAACTAAAGCTAAAATTAACTCTAAAGAACTTAATGAAAGTTGAATCAAAATTTGATTGATATAGCACTAGGGTATATTTGATTTCACTTGGATCAATTATCAATTCTAGATATTTTGATTAATAATCTAAATTTAATTATTAATACAAGGATCAATAATCCAAAATTATTTAATAATCTCTTTCGAGACTTATTAAAAATAGTAATTAAAATCTATAATCTATTTTTCAATAGTAAAATAGATTTCAATTAGTTCATTAAGTACTGTGATTATTTTCAAGATCCCACAGGTCAAATCTTCTACTCCCGCTCCAATTATTATTTTTATGATGCTTATTATTAACTCTAATTTATAATCTTCCTTTTCAATATCAATTATAAATCAAAATCAATCAAGTACTAAAGATAATAATACTTAAAAGTATTAAGAGTAAATAACAAACAATTGCATTAACAAAGAAAATTAATCAGAATACCTGAAATTGATAATTAGTCTAAGTTACATCAGGTACCCTAGCTAGAAATTTAGCTTTTCATCATATCAAAATCAAACTCAAGTTTACTTGAATAAAAATTCAAAATCATCCTAACAATGAGTTCTAAAAAATAAATTCAAAGTAGACAAGAAAAAAAATTAAAAACTCTAAAGGAACTATAGAGCCAAATGAATCCTCTCTTCAAATCTTCCAGATGCTCCATTATACCTAAGAATTAAAGATGCTCCATTGTACCTAAGAATTAAAGGATAATAATTATAATTTATTTATCTCCTATAAACTACAGTATTAGAGTAACATTGAATAATTTATCAAACCCTATCATGTCCTAAACCCGTCACCTAGATTGACCATGTGAATGGTCGCATGAACCCTAGAGCGATGCCTTAGAAATTATGTAAGACCTTAAGATCCAATACAACCTCAATATCCATAAATTATAATAATTTAATTTCATAATAACTATCAAATTACATAATTACAAAACTTAATTCCTTCAATCATCCAATCAAGTATCAATGACACTTTATCTATTCATCGGTTCATCCATGCATCCAAATCATAGTCAATCATGAACATCCTGCAACTCCGAAAAAGAAAGAAAGAGGGTTGTAAGCTTCACAGTCTAGTAAGAATCCTCACACATTCATACTAATATAATAATAATTTAAAAATAATAAATAAATAATATTAAAAGAAAATATAAGCCACAAAATCTCATGTCGAATATCCAGTGTAATTCAATACCAAAATATGCAAAAGCATTTATTATACACTATCAAATATTTATCTTTTTTCAAAAGTGATATATCATATATATGTAATTAAGTAAAATCCCTTTTACTTAATTATGGTTTCATGTCTTATCATCTATATCTCATTGACATAATATGATTCAATCAACAATTATTTTTAAGATTTTAGACTAATCATGGTTACGCTTTAGTCTACGACTGATAAACTCAAGTATCATATTTTTTTTCATGGTGAGGCTATTCTCAGTACCACATTCTTATTTGTAACGAAACTATTTTTAGTGCCATATGCTAGTCTATGGCAGGCTATTCTCAGTGCGACATTCCTGCTTATGGTGAGGTTATTCTTAATGCCATGTTCCTACCTATGATGGACTATTCGTAGTATCATATTCTTGCCTATGACAAGGCTATTCACAATTTAACATGACTAGTCTAAACACCTCTTTCTTGATCATCAATTTATTAAATCTTAATTATGCCAGAAAAATATTGTATCATACTATGTTCTTTTTAAAATTCTCAATAGCTGGTATCATAACTCAAACCATCCAAAAAATCTTTGATATTTGATACAAAAAAATATAAATAATCATATCAATAATTATAAAATAAATATCAGTCATGAGAAAACAAAATCATGCAGTGCAAAAATAAATATATATACCAGTATTCATGTTCAAGAATCCTTCCCCCTATTAGTGACCAATCAAATGCAAAGCCTATCCATCCATACCTAACAACATGCCCGATTAAATATCAATACAAAATGACTTATCCTTGATAAATCCTTAGCCATAGCCATTAACAAATCACTGCTAAGTTCCTGATTCAAAATTTCTGATGTCTAAGTCATCCTTATCTGTAATCTTGACCATACCTAATATATGACTAATTAAATAAGAAAATTAAAAATTTACCTTGATTTAGGGATTAGAGAATAAATCCCCATTAGTTGATTGATGCTCCCTACCTTGATCAATATCTACTCATTAGTTGATTGCTGCTCCCCACATTGCTAGCACAAATAACTTGGAAAAATCATAAAGTTATTATGATCGGGATGGAAAGATTATAAGAGGGAAAGGCACAATTATCTGGATAATAAGGCCTGGCAACTCGAGTAGATCAAATCTGGGTAAGTTGACTAATAGATCATAAAAACAAGAATCCAATAAGTCATTATCAATGATGGGTGTTCTAAGAAAAATAGAATGGAGATCAAATTAGTCAAAGATTATTGCAATGTTAGTCTAGGACCCTTTATTGGGGCAACTCGGGATCTACAATCAAGTCCTTGAATCCATCTTCCATAGATTCCTTAACATATCTAAAAAGAGAGAAGAGAGAGAAAACTAGAAAAGAAAAAGAAAAGAAAGAAGAGAGAGAAGGAAGAATCCTCTCTTCTTCTTCTTCAAAAATAGAGACTTGCCCTTTCGCTCTTCTTGCCAAACACAGCAGCAATGGGATTGGGCCTGGTGACCTATGGTAGCGTTCGACGGTGATGGTAGAGGTAGTTGGCTGGCATAGAGAGGATGAGAGAAAAAGAGGGAACAAGAAAGCACAGCCCCATGGTTCTTCTGAAAAAAAAAAGAGATAGCTCTATCGGGGTTAGCCATACCCTATGGCAACAATCCTTGATGGTGATCCACGGTAGTATGGTGGTTCTCGACAACCCAAGCCATAACTGACGATCGGTAGTATGGGATAAGAGGGAGAGAGAAAAAAAATAAAGAAGTAGAGTCTGAAGTGAGGAAAGCTCTGTTCTATGAATGCAATCGATTGGCTCAACATAGGCTATTAATGATGGCCTTAGAATTGGAAGCAGGTTGTGAAAGAGGGGCATTTCACCCGACTTAGTAAGAAATATCTCAACAAAAATATGAAAAGATCTATACAAATCACATGATTGGGTTGGGGTTTGAGTGATGTTTAAGGGGAAGAGGAGAAGGAAATTTATAAACTGAATCCTAGGGCTTTCACCATAATCCGATGACCCCTAGGATTCTTTTTCTGATGGGATTGGGGTGCATATTTAACTCAATTGGAAGTCTTTGTCCCCTATTAAAACTCCTGTTAGGCATCTCAAGCCAGGCAACCTGGCTTGGTCTAGCCTTGGATTGTCCCAAGGGGCCGGTCTTCATATTCTCTTCTCTTTAAAATAATTTTGGGTCCTTGACATAAAGTACCTCAAAGCTCACTTATTTTTCACATCATCCTTTTGAGAACTCCCAAGTAGTCTCTCTCTCAGAGTGCTTACTTCATAAGATCTTGACATAAAAAAATTTCGATATCTGACAACTTGATCCTTGCATACATATGAAATTCTCTCTAACCATTTCAAAATGATACTAACATCTCAATCTTGAATCAAGGTATACATGATTCTTTGCCCAAAATTAATTATTCTTGATTAATACCATACAAAAATCATAATCAATCCTATCTATTATTAATAAAAATAAAAGAAACATTGAACATTGGGCACTTTTCATATTCTATAGCCTTCTTTCATCTCTTAATATCTTCCAGGTTTAAGAATTAAACTTTTATTTAAAGAAAAATCTCAAGTTCCTTTTAAGCAGATAAAGTAAGGATGTCAGAAGTAGAAGAAAGAGATCTATATCAAAATATTCCAAATTTGAGCCAAAGAAAGAGACCATCAATCTATGGCAATAGATTTAAGATGTCTAGGGTTGTACCTAGTATTATCTACAGTAGGATAACTTACTGATGAAATACATCTATATCCAAATTAGCCAAAGAATTTACAGTATTTTATTTTTTGCTATCAACAAAATATTTCTTTGCCAACTCAAGTCTTCTGTTGTAATGATTTTGGAATCAAGGGATAATGTTTCAAATTAGTTTGAACCACCATACTTTCATTACACACTTTGATCTAAATCTATCGAAGTTTGTAGGTTTATCGAATGGATTTTGACAAGAAATACCATTTTACATCAGAATTTAAAAAGATCTAACTTTTCAAATTTTTGATAGAACTAGAGTAAAACTTTAAGTTTCTTTGTCCTTACTATACTTCAAGTATATTGCATCAAGATTAAAACTTGATCTACTTTCCATATTTGAAGCCTTTGTATAAGCTTCACCAGTTAATTAGAATCCCATGAATCTATAATTAATTAAAGTGAGTTAACCCTAAATTCACCTGACAATTAATTAGATAACTATAACCAACCTTTCCTTGTAAAAAGGATTAGCTCTAAACTCCAATAATGTAGAAGATCTCAAGTCAATATCTCTATGAGTAAATCATGTTGGTTATTTTTCTTAAAGCTTCTTTCATCATGACCCTTAGCATCCTTAACTAACTGACATGAAATCTTATCTCTTATATGTTAAAACTCATATAAGTTTTCCAAAAAAAAAATATTTCTCAACTAAATTTAATAACAATAATAAGATATCTTAGGTCAGCTCAGAAGCCTAAACTATGATTTTAAATAATTAATACATCCTACTATCTCCAATAAATATAAGGAAGATTAAGTAATCCAATCCAAAAGATGGTAACATAAATTATTAAAGATTCCACCAAAATGTGTATGTCATGCACTTACAATAAAATCCAATCCACCAATATAACTAAATACATATTTTTTTTTATTTACATGAAAGTATCATACATGATCCTATTGTAGGTTCAATGCTCGAAAAATATTTCTCTCTTGTATGATATAATTCTTTCTTAGACCACATCTTAAACAACTTTCTCCTAATAAATTCAAAATTATAATGATCAAATAATTAATATCAAAATTAGAAAAGTCATCATGATCTTCATCTATATCAAATTTAGAATTCAAAAATTATCTAAATAATAATTGAACAGGTATATACAGCACAACATAACTTCTCAATATAACATCCTATGTTCAAAGATCAACACCTCTTACACTTAGGTTAGCCCTGCTTATTGAAATCCAAAATATAATTCATCTAGTTTTGTTATATATATCATATATATGCCACTTATGCATAAATTTCATCACAATACCTATTGATCCAAAATTCAAATTTTAAATCCTTTCTACTACTTCTATCATGTTCTCATTGATCATAAAACTTATACTCAAATATGACTTTAGTCATAGTCTTGAGTGATCATAATCTTAAGCTTTTACAACTACAGAATTAGGCTACAGCAGCGGTTCACAACTGCTATCGTAGCTAAAAAAATTATTACTATATTCTACGGTAGCAGTTTGATAACCGCTGCTACTGTAGTCATCATCATAGGTCTATGGCAGCGATTTTTGTAGTGGTTATGGTAACCGCTACCATAGATAGTCTATAGTAGTAGTTCTTTTAACCACTACTATAGATCACTTATGGCAGTGGTTATAAAATCACTACTATATCATATACGATAGTGGTTCTATAACTACTACCATAGTACCTATGGCAGCAGTTATAGAACCACTGTCATAGGTCAACTATGGTAGCGATTACAGAATTACTGCCATAAACCTAATGCAGTGATTGGCACATGATCTATGATAGCAGTTGGCATGTCTACGATAGCAATTTTGCAACTACTATTGTAGATTTTGAATAATAAAAAAATATAAATTTTTATTTTTTATTTTTTTATCTGATAAATATAGTTTAATATATAATATAAGTAAATATTATAAATATAATAATAATTTTAAAATGCTCAAATTTTATTACTGAATAAAATTTATTATAATATTTTAAAAAATATATGAAAAGTCTCCTAAATCTACATTTAAGTCATCGTCATCGAAAGAAGATGGAACATGAGCTAGAGGAGTTGGAGTTGGAGCTGAAGGGGCTGGAGCTGTAACACTGGCTAACATATCCTCAAGGCCCATGAAGTTAGCTTCAAAATGCACACTGAGCCTCATCACCATAGCGGTCATGAGGTCCTATAGTTGAGCAGTCTGCTTCCTAGCCTAAGTAGCCTTCTTTTTGGCCTGATCTGCCTATACCCTAGCCTGAGCTACCTACGCTAATGTCTCCTCAAGCTACTCTCCATTGATGATATCGAAAGTATGTGAAGAGACGCTCATCTCAGATCAATAGCTCGTCAGCGTATGTCCGGGCCTACATCGGATCCTCTTAGAGTGCTCAGGCCCCAAGACTTGAGATAGATGGTCATGGGGGCTAGAGATATTCGGGCCATTGCTCGCTAGTGTGTCTAACTATTCCTATAATTATAAATTCAAATAAAATATCATAAAAAATGCTATAATACTAATCATACTAATATATTTATTATTTACAAAAATTTTTTCGATCACGACATCCATCGGCCTGACTTTCTTGTCCATACGATTGGATCAGAAGATCTCACTATGGCTGGACATCACCCCCATCTCTCATCAACTATAATAATAGATCATTTTATTAGAAACATACAAAAAAATATTAATTTAATTTATCTAGTAAGATTCAGAATTTATTACCTCTCTATGCACACGACTGGCCATAGACTCATGGCCAAGAATGTGCGTGTACTCCTGAGCTACTTGATTCTTTCGATTTCGATGAGAGATAGCTTAAAAAAAATTAAATAAATAATAAATATTTAAAAAATATTTAAACATAAATTTAAGTATATTAAAAAATTTAAAAGTTTGAAATTAAATCTCGAACTCCTGGCTCCTCCAATGCCTAACCATCCCCTCCCATTGACTTGGAGGACGGTTCTATATCCATAGAGCAAGCTCCTCTAAAGTATCTCATCGGTGCTCGAGCCATCCTCTGTGAAGCTTGACCTTGTTGCCTCAGTACAACTTTTCAATCTTCTTCAGTCGGGCATCTCAAGCTCTTTCGTGATCTGAAAAGTTGTATCTTTTCTGTATAAAGTTATCAGAAATCAGTTATAAAATTATTCTAACCAAATATAGTATAAATATATTAAATACATAAATATAATTAAGATACACTTATCCATATCTCTTTTCATATCCGATCCCTGACACCAACGTCCGTCAATCACCAGTCTATGGGTAGTACTGGAATGATATCGGACTGTCTCATAAGCACTCCAAAAAAGGAATGCATCTCCTATGTGGTCTCTCCTACTGGCCTTCCCTTCACGTCATACTATACCATTATCTGATACTGATAGTTTCATACATGTGGTATACGTGTGGAACTATGAAATGTCTTATTGGATGATGCACTTACAATGAAAGTATATTATGTAAATATTTAAGAGTGTACAATAAGTATATAAATAAATAAATAAATAATATAATAAAAATATACACTTACTAGCCATGGGATCGTGCGACGTGGATGCCAGTGGATACTCATCGGTAAGTGGAGCATGTGCCGAAGATGTAGCTGATGCTGGAGGCTCAAATGCTGGTGGAGAAGTAGATGTCGATGATCCCTAGACAGTCGATGTGGAGGTGGATGAAGTATGCCTTGCCTATAACTCAGATGTAGAGCTTTGCGTAGCCCGCCGGAAGGTGAAGGTGAAAGCTAGATGACGTTTCGATGCTATTATGACCTACAACATTAATGAACATTAATCAATATAATATGTTGAATAATAATATTAATAGAGCATCAATAAATAGACTCCAACTAACTAGAGTCCATTTAAATCTTACCACACTCTTACATCATGCTCTATTGATAGGAAAGGTCAAGCAGGTATGTAATAGATTTTGAATAATAAAAATATATATAACACAAAAAAATATTATAAATATAAAAATATTTTTGAAATACTCATCTTTTATTACTGAATAAAATTTACTATAATATTTTTCAAAAAAATACATTAAAAGTATGCTAAATCTATATCTAAGTCATCATCACTGGAAGGAGATGGAGCACGAGTTGGAGTTGGACGAGCTGGAGCTAGAGCTCAGATATCGGTGGAGTAGATGTCGGTGGTCCCTAGGTAGTTGATGTAAAGATGGATGGAGTATGCTTTGCCTATGACTTAGATGCAGAGCTCCGCATAGACCAAAATGCCTGATATGTGGTGTAACTTTGCTTCGAGGGAGGGAGAACCCTCCACATCATGTACTATAATTTATCAGATATCTATGATGAGCTTAATTTGTCCATGTAGACATATCAAAAAAAATAATCATATAGATTAATCAAAATAAACTTTTACAAATCTTAATATTGATTTTCAATGCAACATTTTCTAGATATTGCTTATTTTCCCTACTAGATACATGATCGCTTGTCGTTTAGAGCAACAAATGATAATTAAACCTAACTTACTATGGATTAGAATAGTAATGAGTCGGGAGTCGATTTCCTTGAGGATCTAGGACAGTTAATTTAGAAAATAAAGAAGATTATTTGATTGGTTTTTAAATTCTTAAAGCAATAGAAAATTAAAAACCAGTAGAAAAGTAGTTTTTAATGCATTAATTAGGGAGAAAAAATTATCTCAAATTTCAGTTCCATCTTCAGTATTCAAGTTTATAATTGATCATGCAATCTTTTTATTATCGACATGCAATCTTATATTATTTCTTTAATCTAGTTCCAACATAACCTACTCTTCCGAGCATGAACCATATCTAACATAATCATGACCCATCTGACAGGCATAAACTATTTAGATTATATAATTAAAAAATATAAAATATTAATTAAATAAATTTTATAATTTATTTTAACTTGAGCACAGATCGTATCTTTCCTCGAATATGATCTATCTCTTTAGTTATAATTTATAAGCAATTCATCATTAAAGCTAAAATAAGATTGACGTATAAAAGATAAATAAAAAAATTATTATTTAATAAAAAAAATTAATTATAAATTTTTATATTGAAGACTTTTTATACTAGCCATGCTTGCTTGGAAATTCCTCCATCATTGATATCTTTAAGCCCCTTAGATGAAAGAAAAAGAAAAAGAAAAGAAAAGAAAAGACAAAAAAACAGAATAGAGAAAAGAATATGCTAGCTGCTGCTCCTAGGACCCTCCTTTTCTTCCAGCATGATTAGGGCTTAAATAGAGAAAAATCAGAGCTCTTTAGAGTTATTTTTGGAGTCTAAATTCAAGTTTGGCTCAAATTGTTTGATCCTATTGAATTTTGGCCATTGGATGGGCTTCTAGAGTTAATTTTGGCCATAGGATGATGCTTCAGGAGGGCCTGGGAATCCTGATCAAAGTTGGATTTTGTGTCAGCCGTCGGATGCCGACCGGATTGATTTAGGCCCTTCGTTAGCGCGTGATGAAGCTCGCTCGTGGCTTAATTTTCATATGCCGCATGAAATTCTTTCATCAACGTGACGTTTGGTCCAAACGTGGGAGCTGGCCTGGTTGCTGTAAATGGGCTAAAGGCGGGAACTGGGCTCTGGTTGGCTGGCTCGGGGCACAGTCGGTCGGGTCGGGCAATTTGCTGAGTTGCGGGCTGGTTCTCACTGAACCAGTAGGTTTGAGCTGCCGGTTCAGTTAATTTAATTATTATTTATTATTAATTTTTTAATTAAAACTTGCATTTTTCATTTAAATTTCAAATTAACTCTGATTTGCATAAAATTTGATCCATTTGAACCAGAAAATTGAGCTCTTCACATTGATAGACTTCTTTCCTGTAAAATATTAATAAAAATATTAATTTTTTA
Organism: Cocos nucifera; assembly: GCA_006176705.1. Classification (NCBI taxonomy): domain Eukaryota; kingdom Viridiplantae; phylum Streptophyta; class Magnoliopsida; order Arecales; family Arecaceae; genus Cocos; species Cocos nucifera. The sequence continues at coordinate 363,915 of QRFJ01004420.1, forward strand.
AAATAAATTTTAAATATTATATTATTTAATGTTATTATTTAGTAATTTATGATGTTTATCATACCTTCCAACTTGAGTTTTACTCATCCTCAAATAAAAAAAAAAAAAATAGAAGTATGTACCGACTCGATAGTATATGAAAGTTTCTTTAGATCATCCTAAAGTCAGATTATATCTAATTAGAGATTTAAGAAATACGTCATCGAATTATTAATTTTATCCCAAATAGTGGTTAAGAAAAGAACATAAAATTTTAGCCCATTTCTTTAATCAATTCTCCACCTTTATTTTTTAAATTATATTTTTTTAGTATAAACTAGAGTTTTTTTTTTTTTTTTTTAAGCTAGTGTAATATTTTAACCTCTTAAGCTTTCTATCTGATCCTTTTAGCGAGCTTTAGATCAATAACTCCTAAACTAGTTGGCTTCAGGGCATTAGATATAAAACACCCCTTAGACTTATTGACTCGAGTCAAATAGACTACAGGTTAAAACTAATCGTATAACAAGCTTCTTCATATTGCCCACTTTTTGACGTGAATAACATTGCTTACTTAGACAATGAACCTGATTACTTGGTGGAAGATCAATATTGAGAACTTACTTTTTAAAATTTTTATTTTTTATTTTTTTATCATATTTTTTTTATTCATACTAATATAAAGTAGATTTTTTATTGAATATAAGCTAGAAGAAGGTTTTAGAATCACTCAAAAATTTATTCTATTCTAGACCCAATCATTTATTAGATTTTCTTAATAATTTGGTCCATAGTATTTAAAAAATTCTCTAGACCATTAATCACTTATCGATTAAAATGCCTAAAAAATTTTAGATCGACACGAAATCAGGTATATAAGACTAATTATTACAATACTTGAGGACTCGAAATATTTTTATTTATCCTTCCCTCCAACTTAATTTTCATTATTCTTAATAAAAAAAAAAAATAGAGTGTGATAAATAACAAGAAATAACAAGTAATAACAAGAAAAGAGTTCACCTGGCTTAGTATGGTTATGGTCTCGGCCTTGGTTTATTTGTTCTTCTATCTAGCATGGGTCTGTAATTCTCCTCCCAACTTAATCCTGAAAGAAAGGTAAACTAAAAAAAAAAAAATCAAATGCAAAATGCTAGATTGCCTCCTAGTAAGTGCTAAGTTTAACATCTTCAGCTAGACTTTTTCAAAAATTAATCAGAGTATATGGGTTCGTAGAGAACCATGGCTTCTTTATTAGGTTCAGTGGGCAGTTCCAAGCATGGTTTTAGTCATTGTCCGTTAACTTTAAAAGTAATCCAATTACTTGGATTTTTAATTTCTATTGCCCTATGTGAAAAGACTTTCTTGACAATATATGGTCCAGTCCATCTTGATCTTAGTTTACCGAAAAATAGATGATCTTAGTTTACCAGAAAATAGATATAGCCTAGAATTATATAGAAAAACTTTTTATTCAGGTGTAAAAGATTTTCTATTAATTACCTGATTGTGAAAAGCTTTAGTTATTTCTTTATAAATTTTTAAATTTTCATAGGCTTCATTTCTTATTCCTTCTAGTTCATTAATCTATAATTTTCTCAGGCCTCTGGCTGCATCTAAGTCCATGTTTAATTATTTAATTGCCCACATCGCTCTATGTTCCAGTTCTACTGGCAAGTGACATGCTTTTCCAAAAAACCAACCTATATGGAGACATTCCTAAATTGATCTTGAAAGTTGTGCGATATGCCCAAAGTGCATCTATGAGCTTCGAAGATCAATCTTTTTTATTTGTATTTACTATCTTTTCTTTTCTAAAATTAGCTTTATTTGATGATTAGATACTTCAACTTGCCCATTCATCTGTGGGTCATAAGGTGTGGTCAGCTTATGAATAATGTTATATTTCTTCATCAGTGATGCAAAAGATCGATTATGAAAGTGTGTTCCACAATCACTAATGATGGCTCTAGGGGTACCAAATCGAGATAGAATATTTTCTTTAAAAAATTTTAAAACAATCCTACTATCATTGGTTTTGCACAGTATTCCCTCTACCTACGGCTACTAAAATATATACATTCTCAAAAGATTTTGAAAATAATCCCATGAAATCTATTTTCCATACATTAAAGATTTCTACAATTAAAATGAGATTCATAGGCATCATATCTTTCTTGGTAATTTGTCATATTTGTTGACATCTAGCACAACTTTTGCAATATTCATGGGCGTCTTTAAATAGGTTAGGCCAATAGAATCCATATTGAAGTACTTTTGTTGCTATCATCTTATTGGCATTGAAATGACCACCACAAGCTTGGTCATGATAAAAGGACAAAATGCTCCTAACTTCTTCATCTAGGATACATCTTCTTATAATTTGGTCCGGACATTGTTTAAATAAATATAGATCATCCTAAATAAAATATTTTACTAAGAAGTAAAATTTGTTCTTATCCTGAGTCATTTAGTGCATGAAAATTTTATCGATAATCAAATAATTTACTATATTAGCATACCATGGCTCAGTGGTTACCGATATAAATTATTTGTTGGGGAAGGACTCATTAATAGATAGTTCCTCAGTTGGTGCAATTGCTAATCGAGATAGGTGATCCACCACTATATTTTCGATACCTTTTCTATCTTTTATCTCTAGGTCAAATTCTTGCAAAAAAAGGATCCATCTGATTAAGCGTGCCTTGGCATCTTTTTTTAAAAGAAAGTGTCTAATAGCAAAATGATCTGTGTAGATAATCACGTGAGAACCTACTAAGTAGGACCTAAATTTTTCTAAAGCAAATATCACCGCTAAAAATGTCTTCTCAGTAGTTGAATAATTTAGCGGTGCATCATTTAAGGTTCTATTAGCATAATAGATCACTCATAGTAACTTATCAATCCTTTGACCTAGGATAGCTCCTATGGCTTGATCAGATGCATTGCACATGAGCTCAAAAGGTTAAGTCCATATAGGTGGGTAAATAATCGGGGCTGAGATTAATTTATTCTTTAAATGTTCAAAGAACTTGAGACATTTAGGTGTGAAGTCGAATTTGACATCTTTGGCTAACAAGCTAGTTAAAGGTCAAGCCATTTTGCTAAAGTTTTTGATAAATCATCTATAAAAACCAGCATGTCTGAGGAAAGAGCGAATTTCTTTTACTGATTTTGGTGGTGGAAGATTTTCAATTAAATCTATCTTGGTTTTATCCACTTCTATACCCCTCTTTGAAATCACATGACCAAGGACTATACCCTCCATAACCATAAATTGACATTTTTTCTAGTTTAAAACTAGATGTTTCTTCTTACATCGTTCTAAAACTAGTCTGAGATGTTGTAGACATTTGAAGAAGGTAGATCCAAAGATTAAAAAGTTATCCATGAAGATTTCTAAGAACCATTCTACCATATCTGAGAAGATACTAATCATGCACCTTTAGAATGTAGATGGAGCATTACATAATCCAAAATACATGCGTCTACCAAATGGACAAGTAAATGTTGTCTTCTCTTGATCTTCTAGAGCTGTATGTATTTGATTGTAACTAGAGTATCCATCTAGAAAATAATAAAAATCATGCCCTGCCAATCATTCTAATATTTGATCTATAAAGGGTAAGGAAAAGTGGTCCTTTCGAATGGCTGCATTTAATTTTCTGTAATCTATACAGAAACTCCATCTAATTTGAATTCTAGTCAATAGCAACTCATTATTATCATTTTGTATTACTATAACTCCTGACTTTTTGGGTACTACTTGAACTGGGCTCACCCAAGAACTATCTAAAATTGGATATATTATTCCATTGTCAAGGAGTTTTATTATCTCCTTCTTTACTACTTCTTTTATGGTTGGGTTCAGTCTCCTTTGGAGGTCGCTTTTTAGTTTAGCTTCCTCTAACATGTGGATTCTATGTTGAACAATCGAGGGGCTAATTCCTTTTACATCTGCTATGGTCCATCCTAATGCTTCTTTATTTCTTTTAAGAATAGTCAACAATTCTTTCTCTTGTATAGGGTCTAGGTCTGCTGAAATGATTATCGGTAGGATTTTCAATGGATCTAGATAAGCATATTTTAGGTGCTTAGAGAGAGTTTTGAGCTCTAACTTAGGTGCTTCCTCTACAGATGGTTTGGGTAATGGATCAACTATTATCTTAAGTGGTTCAACTGGAGGCTCCCATCTTGACTTCATCTTATGATTATCAATTGATGAGAGTTCATTGACCTCTTCATCTTCTTGGTCGATCAAAAATTCATAATCAGACTCATCATCGCTCAGGTCAATGGGTTCATAAGTATTTTCTTGAATCCAGTTTACATCGCTTGTCTTCTTAATTTTATTTAGATAAAAAATATTCAACTATATAGACATGTTGCCAAAGTTGAGTTTCATCAGCCCATTTTGGCAATTGATTTGTGCATTAGCTATGGCAAAAAATGGTCTACCTAATATAACTGGGATGTGTTCCTTCAAATTTGTGATAGATTCAGTTTCTAAAATGATAAAATCTACAGGATAGATAAAATCACTAAGCTTAATCAACACATCTTCTACTACATCCTTTGGGACTTTTAAGGATCGATCTACTAATTGTAGAGTCATTTCTGTAGGCTTTAGTTTTCCTAATCCTAATTGCTTGTATACTGAATATGGTAGAATATTAACACTTGCTCCTAAATCTAAGAGAGCTTTATCAATGTGGGTTTCTCCCACAGTGCATGAAATAGTAGGAGATCTTAGGTTATTGTATTTTATTGGCATATGATTTGATAGATAAGGACTCACACTTGCTGCCAGGAAGGCTCTTTTAGGCATATTAGTGGTCTTCTTTTTGGCATATAGATCCTTAAGGAATTTAGCATAGATTGGGATCTGCTGGATCATATCTAATAGAGGGATGTTCACTTTTATCTGCTTGAAGACCTCTAAAATTTGTCCAATTGGACTGAGTTTCAATTGGACTTCAGTCTATTTGGGAATGGAGTTGTAACATTAGTAGTTGGTCTATCAGATTTAGGTATGGGCTTAGCTGGTGCATTAAGGTTTTCATCAGATTCAGATGTTTTAGGTTTCTTGGACTGGCTCTAGTCAGAATTTAGTTTAGGTAGTGGTTCTTCTATGTCTTCCTCTAATTCAGGTGTGCCCACCAAGTTATCTATTTGTCTCCCAGATTTTAATATGTGAATAGTATTTAATTGGTTGATCTGGGGTCCTTGTTGTGGTCTCTGGTTGTTTTGGGTTCTGGGGTTAGCTTTAGGTTGGCTTGGTAGTTTACCCTTTTCTCTTTCACTAAGAGCTGAAGTTAACTGACTCAATTGCATTTCTAGATGGGCAATGGCTTGGAAGTTTGAATATATGGCTTGAAAATTAGAGTTTATAAGTTGGTCCGTATTTTGCATGAATTTATGAAGGATAGATGAATTATCAGTAGATGATTTTATCCTAATTTCTAGGCTTTTTTCAAGAGAATCTAATTTTTTTCATTATTATTAAAGCTTGGTGGATTGTTTAGCATAGGATTAGGCCTTAGATTTGACTGGTTGATGCCAGGACCGCCTACATTCAGATCTTGTGACCATGAAAAATTGGGATGGTTTCTTCATCCTGGATTATAAGTGGATGCATAGGGATTACTATTTGGTCTTTGGTATGCTGCATTCACCTATACATAATCATTATTATTTTGGTTCATGAGGAGGGAACATTCTTCTATGACATGGTCTGGTGCACTGCATCCATTACACATAGATGCAAATACTTGATTTACATTGGTTGATCTCTTTAATTCTAAGGCCTCAAATTTTCATTGCAACGTGGCAATTTTAGCTTTTAAAGCTAGGGTTGATGGAACTTGATGTATACCACCTCTTATTGACGTAGATTTCCTAGTTACCTCCCATTGTAAACTTTTTTCTACTAGATCTTATAAAAATTGTCAAGCCTCATTAGCTTTTTTATACATGAATCGGCCCTAGCATATCGACTCTAGCATGATTCTAGAATTTGGTTCTAAACCTTCATAAATAATTTCGCATAACCTCCAATTTTCTATCTCGTGATATGGACATTGGCTCAAGAGATTCTTAAAATGGTCTAGATATTTTCAGAATGACTCATCCTCTAATTGATAAAATTGATTAATTTTATTTCTTAACTATTAGATATATGTGTCCTAGAAGTCAGAATTGGTTGACACTTGTAATACACTTCTAGGGGCAAAATTATAATTTTGACTATAATAAATAAAATGGGTTATTTTCTATCACATATGTGTATTTAGTGCCTGTGATACATCCTTTGAGTTAATGGTAATGATAATTCATATTTGTAAGAGTTGAAAATTTAAGACATGAATAATCATTATTGACTCATAAAATGCTTCCGACCATAGGATCATCACGAGGATGGTGATTGATCCAGAATATTGGTGTACAATCGCTTCTCTTTAGTAGATGAGCCTTAAGTCTACGGTGTGGAGACATCGGAGTGAGAGTATAGGTACTCGTTAGAGAACAAAGGCACTGAGCGTGACCACCTCGAGTAGTCATTAGGGAGTCTACCTTCTCGTCAATGACTGACTCGATGCTACAGTAGTGTGTCTGATTCTTTGATCTGAGGTGCATCGGTAGTTCACCTTGAGGGTGTTATAGTTTGACTACACCATTACTCGGTCTCCTAGCCATATGGAACCCTAAGGTGTATGTTGGCTGTAGCATGTTCATTGTAGGAACTGGATAGCATCAAGATGGAATCTATCTACCTCGGTGGTAGAGGAGCAGCCCTATGATAATCATGAGAATCAAGTTCAGAAGTCCATGACCATGGCAGAGTGAAATAATAGAAAGAGTTTCTATTTAGATTTTCACATCGGACTCGAATCGAATGATTACATCATATGATAGAGACAAGGGTTTGACGAGTTTACCTTAACCCTAATTTGATGGGGTGTTCTTATGATGTGTAGGGATGCTGCGTGTTCATCTTTAATCAAAAATTCAAAACTTATTTTCTGTAAAATCCTAGATCCTGAAACCCTAGGATTTATTGTGCATATTTTGTTTATGAACCCTACTTAATTAAAAATTAAGATTATGAAATATCAATTAGGTCTAAAATTGAGAATTTCAGATCTAAGACATATTCATAATACTGGGTTCGAGCTTGGGTAGCTCAATTAGGTCTAAGCGATTGATCAAACCGAATCAAGAGTTGGTTAGATGGGATCAATAATGCTTAAATTGACCGACCTAATAGGATTAAGTCTGGGTCAAGATCGAGTCACGATCAAGCAAGACCTAATTAGGCTCAGAGGTTAGAGTCTGGATTGTAGGCTAACCCAATTGGTTCTGGCTCAATAATTTGGTGTCTAAGGTAAGTTTGGCACATACGACCGACTGATTTTTAATTGGAAGCTACTCGACCTGAATGCATTCTTGTACAAATTAATGGCATATTCCTTCCACTGGTCTCACTTACCTGGCCATATCTGTTGACACAGTTCTGATCTGAGGTGGTCAATAATCCGAGCTAACCCATGCCACTAGGTTAGTCATAATTGTTATGACTATGACAAGTCTAGTTTAATGAGATCTGAATCAATTTTTCCCTAAGAAAAGATTAAGTTTGAGGTCTTCCACCATTGTAGATGTGCGGGCCCTTTCCAGGGTTGATTGTTCTCGGCTGGATACAGTGGCTCAGTTGCACCGGGAAGATGCAACCATGTCTATTAGGCATTGGATGCTATGGGCTGGAGGATGAGTTGGGCTCAATATTTTGGATATGGTGAGAGACTCAATTAGGAACCCAGTCTATGCAAATGGTGGGTCTGACTTAACTAAGGAGTGGATCAATATTTCGGATACGGTGAGATTCATGAATTAGAGACCAAGTTTGGGTGCACCATGATTAGAGAATCATTGAACAAGAGTTGTTCACTCATTGGCTAACCCATCATCAATAACTGTTAGGTGAGATGATGAGTCAGTTGGTGAGACCGCACCACCCACTAGAAATCATTAATCGTGGAGATTTTTGCATCTCTACAGAGGGAGTGTAGGGATCCAAAAAAATAGTGGAAGCTAATTTATTTAAAAATAAAATTTTTAAATAAATTGGTCAAGTCATAATTATAGTATCTAACTAAAATCTTTGACTCTCTACAGAAAAATATCTGCGTCCAATCCATTGGCACGTATCCTGGACACACATAGACTGACTGGATCCAATTATAAAGATTGGCTCAGAAACTACTAAAATAGTTTTGGATTTCTAGAAGTTAACCCATGTATTGGACCAGGACCCTCCCACCTTACCAGCCCGTCCATCCATTGAACAGAGAGCGTCTCTGGAGAAATGGATAGACGAAGATAATAAGGCCAGATATTACATGTTGGGCTCGATGTCTGATGAGCTCCAGCGCCAACATGAAGATATCGGGACTGCTCGCCAAATGTTGGCTCACCTGCAGGAGATGTTTGGTGAACAGAGTCGCGCAGCCAAATATCAAGTCACGAAATAACTTTTTAAGGCTAAGATGCGTGATGGGCAGTCAGTCCAAGATCACTGTCTGACAATGATCAAGGACATGGAAGAGCTTGAGAAGCTCGATGTGAAGTTAGACTTGGACCTGCAGAATGATATTATTCTGCAATCCTTGACTGATGCATATGGGCAATTCATCATGAATTACCACATGCATGCATAAACTTCAAAATTTCTTGGCCGAATTAATGAATATGCTGGTTACCGCTGAGCTTTCTATGAAAGGTTCTAAAGGCTCAGTTCTTGCTATGGAACGGACTTCTTCCAAAAGAAAGTCTTATGGAAAGAAAAAGAAGTCTGCGAAAAAGCAGAAGATGGAAGGAACAAAGAAGAAGAAGGCAGAGCCAAAGAAAAAGGCCGATGTCAAAGGAAAGTATTTCCATTGCAACAGCGACGGCCATTGGAAGCAAAACTGCCCTACTTACCTGGCCACCCTGAAGAATAAGAAGGAAGGTCCTTCTGGAAGTATGCTCGTTATTGAGTCTAACCTTATGGTTTCTTCTGCATCCAGTTGGGTGCTTGACTCTGGTTCTAGTGCTCATCTATGCACTTCCATGCAGGGTCTTGAGGATAGCAGGAGGTTGAGGGATGGAGACATGATCCTATGCATCGGTAATGGAGCAAGAGTTGCTGCAGTAGCCGTGGGAACATACCCTCTTTGATTACCATCTGGTTTAGACTTAGTTTTGAAAGACTGTTATTATGTGCCTGCAGCTAGCAGGAATTTGATTTCTGTTTCATGCTTAGCATAAGAAGGCTATGTGATTACCTTCTTTAAGGACCATTGTAACATTCTTTATGAAAGAAATAAAATTGCAAATGGTTTCCTTATTAATGATCTTTATCAGCTACATATTGATGTACCTGTTCTAACTATCGAGCAAAACGTGAATGCCAAATGACCTAGGGATAGTCCAAATGATAGGTATCTATGGCACCTGAGATTAGGTCATATAGCAGAAGATAGGATCAACAAATTGAAGAAAAATGGGCTATTGAGTCCATTGACTTTCGAGTCATATCCAACTTGTGAATCTTATCTTCAAGGCAAAATGACTAAACTCCCTTTTGTTGGACATGGGGAGAGGGCCACAGATCTCCTTGCCCTAGTACATACAGATGTGTGCGGCCCATTTGATGTGCCGACTAGAGATAATTTTGTCTACTTCATTATCTTTATCGATGATCTGTCTAGGTATGGGATATGTGTATCTTATGAGACACAAGTCTGAAGCTTTTGAAAAGTTCAAAGAATTCAGACATGAAGTAGAAAAATAAACTGAAAAATCCATTAAGGTTCTTCAATCAGATCGAGGAGGTGAATACCTTAGCCAAAAATTTCTAGACTATCTCAAGAAAAATGGCATAGTCTCTCAATGGACTCCACCAGGAACACCTCAACTCAACGGAGTTTCAGAACGAAGAAATTGGACTCTATTGGATATGGTTCGATCCATGATGAGCTTCACAGACCTCCCTGATTTTCTTTGGGGACACTCATTGTTAACTTCAATTTATCTACTAAATAGGGTTCCCTCTAAAACCATTCCTACCACACCGTATGAGATATGGCACGGTAAGAAACCAAGTCTGAGTCATCTCAGAATTTGGGATTGTCCGGCTCACATCAAAAGACAACAAGCAGACAAGTTAGAGTTTAGGTCCTTTAGAGCTCGATTCATAGGATATCCTAAAGAGTCATTAGGATACTATTTCTACATTCCAGAAGATCACAATGTGATTGTGAGTCGACATGCCATCTTTCTTGAAAAATAGTTTATTCAAGATAGCGGCATTGGAAAGCAGATTAAGCTTGATGAGAAAGTCTCATAAGTACAACGAGCTAAGGACCAATTGGAACCAAATCAGGTTGAGCCAATAAGAACACTACCTCCTCCACCTCGTAGATCGAAAAGAGTTTTCCCATCCTCCTGAGAGATACTTAGGTATTATTTTAGAGGAAGTAGAGGAAATATTCCTCGTAGGTAATGGTGCTCATGGTGATGATCCCAAAACCTACAACGAGGTGATATCAGATATCGACTCCGAGAAATGGCTAGAGGCAATGCAGTCAGAAATTGACTCGATGCACTCAAACCAAGTCTAGACCTTGGTAGATCCACCAAAAGGTATAGTACCTATTGGGTGTAAATGGATCTTCAAGAGAAAGATTGGTGCAGATGGGAATGTGGAGACATTCAAGGCTAGACTAGTGGCAAAAGGTTATAGTCAACGCGAAGGCATTGACTATCAGGATACCTTTTCTCCAGTAGCTATGCTGAAATCCATCCGCACATTGCTTGCCGTTGCAGCCTATTTCGATTATGAAATATGGCAAATGGACGTGAAAACGGCATTCTTAAATGGATATCTTGAGGAAGATATCTATATGGAACAGCCGCTAGATTTCACATTCAGTGATACTGATCACAAGATTTGTAAGCTGCAAAGGTCCATATATGGACTTAAGCAAGCATCTCGAAGCTGGAATACTCGTTTCAATGATGTGATCAAAATGTTTGGTTTCATCAAAAATGAATGAGGAACTGTGTGTTTTCAAAAGGATCAGTGGGAGCGCTGTTGTCTTCCTCGTATTGTACGTGGATGACATCCTTCTTATTGGGAATGATGTTTCCATGATGACAATAGTCAAATTATGGTTGTCCAAGGAATTCTCCATGAAAGACCTAGGCGAAGCATCCTTTATTCTAGGAATTAAGGTCTATAGGGATAGACCGAATAGGATGCTAGGACTTTCACAGAAGATGTACATAGAGAAAGTACTAAAGAGGTTTAGTATGGAAAAACTCTAAGAGGGGATTAATACCCTTCAGACATGGTATTCATCTTTCCAAGAAGATGTGCCCCAGCACATCTGAGGAAATAGAACGCATGAGCAAGATCTCTTATGCTTCTGTAATAGGGAGTCTCATGTATGCCATGCTATGTACACGACCTGATATAGCCCATGCTGTGAGTATCACAAGTAGATATCAGTCAAATCCAGTTGAAGAACACTGGACTTTTGTGAAATGTATCCTTAAGTACTTAAGAAGAACTAAGGATATGATGTTGGTCTTTGGTAATGGAGAACTCCAAGTCTAGGGATACACAGACTCGAATTTCATGTCTGATATAGATGATCGAAAGTCGACATCTGAGAGTCTATTTATGTGCAATGGTGGTGCTGTCAGCTGGAAGAGTTCCAAGCAAATGGTGATACCACCTCATCCGCGATTACCTCGAGAAGGGTTACGTCGAGGTCAAGAGAGTCAACTCCATAGATAATGTGGCAGACCCACTTACAAAGCCATTGGGCCAGCAGAAGATCGAAGCCCACCTTGAGAAGATGGGACTTAGACTTGTAGCCAATTGGCTTTAGAATAAGTAGGAGATTGTTAGATATATGTGCCCTAGAAGCTAGAATTGGCTGACACTTGTAATACACTTCTAGGGGCAAAATTATAATTTTGACTATAATCAATAAAATGGATTATTTTCTATCACATATGTGTATTTAGTGTCTGTGATACATCCTTTGAGTTAATGGTAATGATAATTCATATTTTCAAGAGTTGAAAATTTAAGACATGAATAATCATTATTAACTCATAAAATGCTTCCGACCATAGGATCATCACGAGGATGGTGATTGATCCTGGAAGGTTGGTGTACAATCGCTTCTCTTTAGTAGATGAGTCTTGAGTCTACGGTGTGGAGACACCGGAGCGAGAGTACAGATACTCATTAGAGAACGAGGGCACTGAGCGTGACCACCTCGAGTAGTCATTAGGAAGTCTACCTTCTCGTCAATGACTGACTCGATGCTGCAGTAGTGTGTCTGATTCTTTGATCTGAGGTGCATCGGCAGTTCACCTTGAGGGTGTTATAGTTTGACTACACCATTACTCGGTCTCCTAGCCATATGGAATCCTGAGGTGTATGTTGGCTATAGCATGTTCATTGTAGGAACTGGATGGCATCAAGATGGAATCTATCTACCTCGGTGGTAGAGGAGCAGCCCTATTATAATCATGAGAATCAAGTCTAGAAGGCCATGGCCATGGCAGAGTGAAATAATAGAAAGAGTTTCTATTTAGATTTTCACATCGGACTCGAATCGAATGATTACATCATATGATAGAGACTAGGGTTTGACGAGTTTACCTTAACCCTAATCTGATCGGGGCTCAAGATAGAAGAATTTAATCACACAGGTAGCTGCACCAAGAGGTTCACATTCAGCTCTGATGGGTTGCCACTATATACTGCTAGGTGTCACTGATGGATTTTGGGAGCAATTAGAATGATTTAGATGATCGATCATTCTAGCTGTTTGAATCAGAAGAGTTCTGATCCATCGAAAGGAGTTTCGATGATGTCGATGATAGAGATCATGACATATCCCATTACCATACAGAACTGAACCTAACTGGGTCACACAAACAAGGATTTGAATCTGGTGATCATCAATTGAACTGATCCAGTTCAATTGATCTGAATGAGATTCAATTAGGTTCAAGAAAATCGTGCTAGCACTCGATTGAACCTAACATTCTTCTTTTACTATCATAAATAAGTTATCCTGCCTAAGCCAAAGGAGTTTGTGCTCAATCAGAGGCCTTCATATGGTCTGACTGAAGGTTATCCAAGTTAGAAAAGGTTGTCTTATTTTGTAAGACATTACCTATCATTTTTGGTCATCTGCCATTTCTTGTTCTTTGACTTTGGTCAAAAGTCTACCTTTGACTGGTCAAACGTTGACCATTGACACTTTGACTTTTGATCACATGTCATGCACCTATTGGAGAGCTGGTGGGGGCCTTTCTCCCTATCAGAACCTGGCAAGAAAGAGGGCGCATGCCACCCTTGGCGTGTGCCCAAGCTGGAGGCGCCTAGGAGTCCTTGTTGGACAAGGACTCCATCTCCTTTTTGGATTCCAATTAGAGTTCTTCTAAGAACCAACTTTGACTCATCTTAGGCACTCTCTAAGGAGGAATCTTGGGGACTCTATTCCCACCAATCAGATTTAGATCTGATTTCACAAAGAATTATGATTGGTTGGGAAGAAGAGAAGTTGGATCACAGTCAGTCTATAAATAAAACCCTGCGCCCAACTCAGATTATGATTGAATCATAATTCTCCACGCCCCAAGGCTGCCTCTCCCCTCTTCCTCAATGCCAAACCCACCTTCTCCCCTTGCTCTCCACGTCCAAAAGGAGTTTTGGATTTTTGTTGGTGCGATTCAAGCAAGAAAAAGGTGATCAAAAGCAAGAAGGCTGCACTGTTGCATAGGACGACTGCTGATCTTCAAAAGAAGTTTTGAAAATCCTCCAGATCAGATCCAGATCTAATTTTTGGAGGCCTGATAGAGAAGAAGAGGATCTCCAAATCCAGCCCGAGTGGATATCGGTAGAGGCCAGGCGCTTGCGTGGCTAGATCCAGAACCTTCCGCTGCAAACAGGATCATCAACGGGTAATAGGATTATCTAAATCAGATAAATTAAATTTGATTTAATTTATTCTTATTTTATTTTATTTATTAAAATAAAAAAAAATCAGATCTAAAATATTTCAGATCTGATACAAGAAAAATTTTTGAAATATATCTCTTGATCTGATCAGATCTGAACAAACCTGGATAAAAAAATCAGGATTTTCCTTCATTAACTTGGCTATTTTATGACGTTGAAAGAATTTTCTCAAGAATACTTTTACAAAATCATCCCATATTATGATCGAGTGATTGGGCAGACTATATAACCATTTTTTTGTATTTTTTTGAGGGCAAAATTAATTAGCCTAAGCTTAATAGCATCTTCTAAGGATTGGTGTATCCTCATAGTATCACATATTTTCTCAAATTCTTTAATAAAAATATATGTATATTCAATCCCAATAAATTTAGGAAGCATGTTAATGATTTGAGGTTTAATTTCAAAATTGGTTGCATTTGCCTGGGATAATTAGATACAAGATGGCTGGGCTGAGCCCATTGGATAGCAAAGGTCCATTAGGGTCTTAGGTTTTTGATCTATCTCACTCATTATGGACTCAAAAATTTCTTGGATTAGGATAGAATTTGGATCTATTCTTACTAATCGACTAGATTTTCTTTTCCAAGTTGCTAATTATAATTTTATTTTATTTTATAATTTTTAATTAATTTTTTAGAGAGATAAGAGAAAAGAAAAGGATTCTAAAGATGAGTCCTAAGGAGTCCTATATCTATAGATGATACATAAGAGTGTTTTAATTAGGATTTGAATTGTAATGACAAACTAGCTCAATTAAAATAGACTCTCTATCCTAGGATTGACATAAATCTAGATAGCTTCTAACTATTTCAAGATCATCTTTGAGCACTCTTAAGTCCAAAATTGGCAACTGACTCGACCAGATAAGCATAAGATGTAGCAGATTCCCTGCTCGTTGCTTTTCTTAAACAATAACTTAGTTGGCCAGATCAGACAATGAAATCAATTAAAAACTACTTTCTTCAAACCACTTATCTTAGACATCGAGTAATTAACCAATTCAAACTCGGTCCAACTCTAGGGCTCCCTTATCCTATTGAGCTTGAATATCGTAGGGCCAACATCTAATTGATTTTAGATTAAAGATTCAGGTTAATGCAATATGAAGGATGATAGTTTGTAGGCTAAGGATGATCAAATCTCCACCTTATCTTATTTAATGGGCTGTGCCCTTAAAGTTGATTATGGAGATGCAATGCAAAGAAAGCAAGGTATCCAAATATGTTAAAAAAATTAATTTTATTTAATATTTATGGTTACACCAAATTAATTAAGTATTATAAAGTGTCAATGAATTTTTAGGGTTTAAGATTTTATCTTCTTATAGATATTTTTTTGATATTTTGATTTATTTATTTTTGTAAAAATAAATTCAAGTGATTAGATCTTAAAAAGCAATAAATTATTAAGCTATAAAAAGTCAGTTATAAAAGGCAATAACAACTACTTAAAATTAAAAAGCAATAATAATAATTTTTTATAATTGATTATGCTATTTTTTTATTATCGACATGCAATCTTATATTTTTTTTTTGACCTAGTTTCAATATAACCTATTCTACCGAGCATGAACCATATCTAACATAATCATGACTCATCTCATAAATATTGACTATTTAGATCATGCAATCAAAAAATATAAAATATTAATTAAATAAATTTTATAATTTATTCTAATTTGAGCATAGATCGTATCTTCCACGATCACGATCTATCTTTTTAGTTATAATTTGTAAGAAATTCAGTATTAAAGCTAAAATAAGATTGACATGTAAAAGATAAATAAAAAAAAAATTATTTAATAAAAAAATTAATTATAAATTTTTATATTAAAAATTTTTCTTACTTTTCGAGATTCTTAGCCATGCAAGCTCGAAAATTTCTCCATCATTAATATCTTCAAGCTCCTCGGATGGAAAGAAAAAAAGAAAAAAAAAAAATAAAGAAAAGAATATGGTGGCTACTGCTCCTAGGACCCTCCTTTCTTCCGGCATGATCAGGGCTTAAATAGATTAAAATCAGAGCTCTTTAGAGGTATTTTCAGAGTTTAAATTCGAGTTTGGCTCGAATTGTTTGATCTTATTGAATTCTGGCCGTTGGATGGGTTTCTCGAGTTAATTTCGACCATAGGACGGCGCTTCAGGAGGGCCTGGGAATCCTGATCAAAGTTGGATTTTGTGTCAGCCATCGGATGCTGACCGGCGTCGATTTAGGCCTTCGACTTAATTTCCATACGCCGCGTGAAATTCTTCCGTCAGCATGACATTTGGTCCAAACGGGGGAGCTGGGCCGGTTGCTGCAAATGGGCTGGAGGCGGGCACTGGGCTGCGATCGGCTCGCACTAGCCACAGTCGGTCGGGTCGGGCGATTTGCTGAGTCGTGGGCTGATTTTCACTGGACCGGTCGGTTTGAGCCAGCCGGTTCAGTTAATTTAATTATTATTTATTATTATTTTTATTAAAACTTGCTGCTTCCATTTAAATTCTAATTTAACTCTAATTTGCATGAAATTTGATTGGTTTGAACTAGAAAATTGAGCTCTTCACATTGATGGGCTTTTTTCCTGTAAAATATTAATAAAAATATTAATTTTTAAAATAAATTTTAAATATTATATTATTTAATGCTATTATTTAGTAATTTATGATGATTATCAATACGTGCTTTGATAAGTAGCATTGCTAATAATGTTGCTTACCAAAGCATATATCTAATAGAAAAATAAATAGTATCTAGAAAATATTGCATTGAAAATTAATATTAAGATTTGTAAAAGTTTATTTTGGTTAATCTAGATAATTGTTCTTTATGATATGTCTATATGGACAGGTTGAGGTTATCGTAGACATCTGACAAATTGTAGTACATGATGTGGAGGATTTTCTTCCGCTTCAAGCGGAGTTACATCGCATACCAGGCATTTCGATCTATGCGAGATGGCATTTTGGTATCATTGTAATCTGCAACATTAATGAACATTAACTCATATAACATTAATGAATATTATCTAGTTCACGACTATTGGCATGATTCAGAACCCATCGATGGGGGTTTTCTTATCGATTGGCACAGTGCAGGACCGTCCACAGTCGCTAACACAGTACGGTCCAAGGCTGCCGGTATGGCTCAGGACCATTTATGGCCACTGACATGGCACGACCCAAGGCTGCCAGCATGACCCGACCTAGAACCCACCGATATGATCCATAACAAACCAGCAGGAGTTCTCTTACCCACCGATACGATCCACGATCGGTGGATAATCATAATATTTATAATAAATATTTATAATATTTATTATAAATATTATAAATATTATTATAAATATTATAAATAATTAATAAATATTACTATAAAATTTTAAAAAATAAAATCATACCTGTAGCTATGGAGAGAGGATCGCACAGTGCTCTGAGGGTCACTGACGACAGTGCTAGAGGGAGACAGCGGTGCTAGAGGTAGTCTGCGAGAAAGACACAAGATAATGAGATATAGAGAGAAGAGAGAGAAAGAGAAAGAGAAAAGAAAGAAATAAAGAGGGAAGAGAGAGAAAGATCTAGAGAGAGAAAAAAGAAAGAGAAAGAGGAAAGAGAGAAAAAGTAGGGAGGGGGCAGGTTGGACTGAGGGAAGAGAGGAGAGAGAGAGCGGGAAGGGGGTGGGTGGGGTCGAGGAAAGAAAGGAGAGAAAGAGAGAGAGTAGGGAGGGGTTGGGGTCGGCGGTCAGGTCGATCGGAGAAGAAGGGGGAGGCAATGGAGGTGGCGGAGCTGGCGAAAGAGCTGATCGGGGAAGGAGGAGGGAGAGGTGGTGGGGTCGGCGGTCGGGCCGACCAGAGAAGAAGTGGTAGGTAGGGGAGGTGGCGGAGCCAGTGGACGAGCCGATCGGGGAAGAAAGAGGAAGGGGAGGTGGCGGGGTCAGCAGCTAGGGAAGAAAGACAAGGCAGGGGAGGAGGCGGCGCTGCTTGGGGAAGAAAGACAAGGTGGGGGAGGAGGCGATGCTGGCTGGAGAAAGAAATGAAGGAGAGATGCCTCACTGACGACGGAGAGGAGGGAGAGAGAGAGAAATCGCTCGACGGAAATGAATTTGGGAGAGGAATTTAAGAAAAAATAACTTAACATATGACAGCGGTTCGAAATTTGAGAAAAAATAACCTAACTTATGATAGTGGTTTTTAAACCGATGCCATAGGTCTATGACAGTGGTTATAAAAAATCATTGCTATATATCTATGGCAGCAGTTAGAAAATCACTGCTATAGGTCTATGGCAACTGTTTTCAGTAACCACTGCCATAGGTTAGTAATTAATTTTTTTTTAAATTTTTTTTAAATATTATATGATTCTAAAATTTAATGTTCATCTTTATCATTCATTATCTAAATAATTATCATTAGAGTGTTGTAAAAAAAATTGCCTTAATCCAATAGCCCTAGCTTCATCGATCAATAAAATTTGATTTCGATGACCATGAATGATGGTGCAATGATCTGATACATAGAGATAACTAATGGGCTCAAAAAATTGTAATGATGATTTTGGTACCATTTATATCACACTATCAAAGTTTCACTTCAATCGAATATTGTTATTATGGTCAATTTAGTACAGAATGATTTGGATCGTTAAATGAGAAATGAATGATCAAAGGATCAGACGGCATCCCATTATGAGATAATTTTTTAGATAAATGATCTTGGCTACTACTTTAATTATTTTTATAGTAATGATCATAAAATTTAAACTGCAGATCTAAGAACTATCCAAAACTATACATAGCTTGATACCCATTCTTAAACTCTTTTAGTAATTATGCTTGTGCTTTTACAAGATTTGCTTAACATGAATAGTTCATACAAAAATAATTTAAATTTTATGATCATTGCCATATAAAATGATTAAAATTATAGCTACGATTATTAAATTAGAAAAAATCTCATAATCGGATGCCATTTGGTCTTTTGATCACTTTTTTTCATTTAACGATCAAAATCATTCCATACTAAATTGACCATAATAATGAGATTTGATTAAAGTAAAACTTTGATAGTATGCTACAAACATCATCGAGATCATCGTTGTAAATTTTTGGATCTACCGATGGTCTTGATCTATCAGATTATCATGCCGTCATTCATGATCGTCGAAATCGAATTTTATTGATCAATAAAGCTAGGGCTATCGGATTGAGGCATCTTTTTAAGATGATAGTCTAATGATAATTATTAAGATATTGAACGGCGAAGATGAGCATTAAATTTTAGAATTATATAATATTTATAAAAAAATATAAAAAAAGTATAGCAACAGTTATAAAGAACTGTGATAATAGACAGACCTATGGTAGTGGTTAATAAGAACCGCTGCTATAGGTCCGATCTATGGTAGTGGTTAGCGATAACCACTGCTATAAGTCCGACCTATGGTAGTGGTTACATAAAATCATTGTCATAGGTCAAATCTATAGCAGCAATTATCGCTAACCACTATCATAGGTCGGACCTATAGCAGCAGTTCTTATTAACCATTGCCATAGGTCCAGTCTATTGCAGCGATTATATCTAACCACCACCATAGGTCCGATCTATGACAGGATTTATGGCAGCGGTTGATTAATCACTACCATAGGATCGATCTATGACAGTGGTTATTGTAAACCACTGCTATAGATTGATGTATTGCATCGATTTTATGTAATCGCTGCTATAGATCGATCTATGATAGTGATTTATAATAACCACAGCTATAGATCCGACTTATGGTAGCAATTATATATAACCATTGTCGTAGAGTCTATGACATCAGTTTTCTGAATCACTGTAATAGTAAGTATTGCCGTAGCCCTATTCTGTAGTAGTATTTGATATTACTCTATCATGGCCCAAACCCATCATCTGGGTTGACCACGTGATAGGACCACATAAATCCTAGAGCGATGCCTTGAGGATCATATAAGGCCTTAAAATCTGATGCAATCTTAATATCCATAAATTATAATAATCTAATTTCATAATAATTAGTAGAATTTGCATAATTATAAATTTAATTCCTTCAATCATCTGACTAGATATCAATGATGCTCTATCTATTCATCCATTCACCCCTGCATCCAAACTATAGCCAACTAGGACATCTTGCAACTCTGAAAAAGAAAAGAAGAGAGTTATGAGCTTCATAGCCCTGTAAGAATCTCTACATACTTATATCAATATAATAATTTAAAAATAATAAATGAATAGTATTGAAAGAAAACATAAGCCACAAAATCTCATGTCGAGTATCTAGTATAATTCAATACCAATATATACAAAAACATGCATTATATACCATTAAATATCCATTTTTTCAAAAATAATATGCCATACAAATGTAATTAAGTAAAACTTCTTTTACTTAATTATGGTTTCATGTCTTATCATTCATATCATTAACATGATTTAGTTTAATCAATACTTATTGTTGGTGCAAAATTTGGTCATCGTCGGAGGAGCACTGAAGTCGGAGAAGATGAGGTCGCCGCTGGTGACCTGCAAAATGTCTCATCCAGAGCCTAGGATGGTGGCTCCAGCAAGATCCTTCGACGATCAAATCAGCTCTTTTGACTAACAGGAATGAAGTGCTCAGTAGAAAAGTTACAGGATATTGAGAAGGAGAAGAGAGCCCAGAGAAAATGTATCTAAAGGATCCCTTTTATAGATGAAATTTATAACAAACTGATAGTGATAGCCGCAACCATCTAGTAGTGGGATGCTCGGAGCCACGTGGAGTTTGTTATGGAGGGTAGTGTCTATTGTCGTGACGTGCCAGTCCGTTGAGATTTAATAGTCAAAGTTCGAAGGAGTAGGCATCAGTTGGCGATGAATCTTTGAGTTACATCAATACCAAGGGAGCTCGGACTCCTCTTAAGCGGTCTGTGGGTGAGTTGATTCATGCCGTATAGAGTTGGATTTGTGTGAAGACCTTCCTAAGTGACTGTGAAAAATTCGACTGGGAGGAGTCCGAAAGGAGTTCGACCACTGTAGGAGTTCGAAAGGAGTTCGGCTTGTGTGTCCATTTTTGTAACAGAAAAAGAAGCGCGGTCAGTAGCAATACACGTGTGCGTAACTATATAGATTCAAAAATAAAAAAATATATCAGCGGGATCGTGGGGACTCAGATTCAGGTTGAACAAGGTCTATTCCTTTAAAAGGTCGAGAAGAAGAGGAGCTCGGTATGCCTTAAGTTTATCGGAGGAATCAAGGTCGGCTCCATCTAAGCTAGGAGCTCGGCGAACTGACTCTCTAATATAACCCCATGGAGGAAGACCTAATGGCAGGGTCGGATAATGTACAAAAAAAAACTTTTTCTTCCAGTTGTGAATGAAAGAAGGGGCACCTTTCAATAATCCCTTCTTGCCGACCTGAGGAAAAAAGTACCATCAATTTTTCGTAAAAGGATGGCGCTTGAAGGTGTAAAAATTTTTAAAAAGCGAAATGGTCGGCTGGACTTCGGCCAATCGACAGAGGGAGAAAAAATCTATGATGAACTGAAAGGAGATCAGTATGACAGATGCGAAGGAGATGTTTAAAAGTCAGAAGAGGGCGACTACAAAAGGGGGCAGTGGGAGCCTAAGCCCGGCACGCAAAGTTTCTAAGTACGAACAAAATCGATCGGTCGGAGGGGAGTTGACTCGGTCATCAGAGCTAGGGAGTTCAAGGTCATATTTTGGAGGAATTCCGTATTGGATTTGGATTAGAGAAAGATTGTCCGGGGTAAAAATAGACAGAATGGTGTCTGGAGCGAAAGACGAGCAGGACATGTTCCTAGGTTGTACCTCGATAAGGGATGCAGGGCAAAAGAAGGTCGGTCCAGACGAGCCCTATGAACCGATGGAGTGGGAGATTTTGGAAGACATTCAGATCAAGATTAAACCCCAAGAAAACCCTCCAAAAAATATATAAAGAAAAAATGCAGGGCAAAGATCGCCACCAAAAAATTAGGGAAGCAAGAAGCCAAAAATGAAAAGCATGAATAACTTAAGAGAAGGGTTAGGAAACTGACCTAAGCTATCTGAAGAGAATGAAAGGACAATGGATGCAAGGAGAGGGAGAAGGTTAAGACCCTTGGGAAGAAGACAGATGGGGGCTGAAGGAAGGAGAAGACTCGGGCAGGAATGACTTCCAAGTGAAGGGAGAAGACCTTAAATAGTCAAAAGTAACCCGAGGCATTTATGATCGCAGATCAACTTCAGTCGATCAGCATGAGCCATGTGTCCCACTCATCATGACAGAAAGGCAGCCGCAGGCGGAGTCTTTATGACATCATACCTAGGGCAGAATTTTGGTGGAAAAAATGAAGGGCTGTCTTTTCGAACTCATTTTAGATTTAAAAAGTTTTGGTGCCAGTGCAGTAAATGCCAAAATGTCTCATCCCATCAAGATGGGAGCCTGAGAATGAACTTTGGTAGTCACCTTTTTACTTACTTCCTTCGAATTTTGAATTTGGAAGTGGAAAAACTATTGTTGGGGTAAACCTCGCTCCCGCCGAAGATCGATTTTGTGCTCGGTTAGGTGTAACTCATGATCACAGGAGAGCTTCAATCGTGAACTCCTTTCGGACTTCTCTAGCAGTCGAACTCCTTCCGAATTACTGAACTCCTTCAAAATATCAGAGAGAAGGCTCCTTTGGGTGTGGAAAAAATAAATTACGTTGAGGCAATTTCGTGAGAAGATTTCTTATACAAGACATAGCATCATAAAGAGTCCTTTTTTGACCAAAAACCTTATTAATTCGACCATTAGGACTCTTGAACCTGATCTTCATGAAAACCCTAGATCCCATCTAGTTTTGATGCTAAAAATCCATCTGGAAGGTGGCGGCATGAAAGGATAAGGAAGAGTCCATGTGCATCTAGGACTCCTCCCTCAAAAGTTTGATCCAAATCAAACTCTATCAAAACCCAGTCTAGGCACCTCCAAAAATCACAAAATTTTATATATCCAAAGTATAACTCGTTTCCTATCACATATCCAAAAATTAGAGTAAAATAATTTTTAAAAAATTTTCTAAAATTTTTTGATCATGTGATCCTCAATTCTCTCAATTGGGTCAACTGTTGACTCTAGTCCAATTGCACTAGGAATGAATTTAATTTTTATAATTAATCTAAACTAGACTTGCTCCAGTCAGATGAAAATAAACTCATTAAAGATACAGAAATGAGTCAAATCAAATTTGACTCGATTGCAATGAATCAGAAAGATTATAGAAGGAGAAAGTCAGGCTCAATCGCGTGCTAGCACGATTATCTTGAACCTGATTGGATCTAATCCAAATCAATCGAACTAGGTTAGCTCAATTAGTGACATCCAGACCCAAATCCATATTTGCATGATCTAGTTAGATTCAGTTTCATATGGTAATGAGATATGTCATGATCTCTGTTGGGGATAAACTCCGTTCCTGCCGAAATCAAGTTCAATGCTCTGCCTAATGCAACAAGTAGCCGCGGAAGAGCTTCAACGGATGGGTCTTAGCCGAACTCCTGCAGTCGGCCGAACTACTTAGCGGCTGAGCTCCTTAGAGTCCCAGCAGTCGGGCTTTAGCTGAACCCCCAGCGGTCGAGCTCCTTAGAATCCGTTCAGTCGGCCGAACTGCTTAGCGGTCGAGCTTTTCAAACTCCCAGCATCCGAGCTCCTTCAAACCAGTTCAGTCGGCCGAACTGCTTAGCGGCCGAGTTCCTTGAACTCCAAGCGGTCGGGCTTTAATGGAATCCCCCAGCGCCCAAACTTTTCAGCGGTCGTCCCTCGATCGAACTCCTCAAGCGGCTGTCCCTTCAGCCGATCGAGCTCCTCCGAACACCTCTACAGCCGAGCTCCTCCCAAGCTTTTCCTTCGGCCGAACTCTCCTACAAGTCCAAACTCTTCTAGATGAACTATCGCCATCAGTCTACAACAGACAACAAGATCGAATGATATGGCCACCACTACTGATGATACCATCCTCTCCGTAACCAGCCCCATGTGGCCCACGATCTGTCAGTATGGCTATCACTATCCACCTGACGATGCCTTTCTCTCTGTACCGAACTCCATGCGGCTCCAACGGCTCTCTATCGGACGATATGGCCGTCACCATCAACTAAGCTCCACCTATAAAGAATCCTCTAGATACGCTAATCTCTAATCTCTCGGATCTCCCCTTCATCTCTAAGCTCTGCGGAAGTCATTCCCAAGCACTCCATTCCTGTTGGCCAAAGCTGACTTGATCGTCGGAGGGTCCTGCCGGAGCCACCCCCCATCGACTCTAGACGGGACTTTATTTTGTAGATCCCCGATGGCGACCTCATCGGCCTCCACTCCAGCGGACTCCGACGATGATCAGATTCTGCATCAACATATTGGAGCTAGAAGGAGGACCTAACCTCCGAGGTCCCCTTGTTCTTAAAGGAGTGCTCGACGATGATTTTTCTCTCTCCAGAGATCCCTCTTTCTCGAAGAGAAAATGCCTTCAGGAGAGCTTCGACTCGACGATCGGCGTCGTGCACGTCAGATCCATCTGCTCCCATTGCAGCCCCAGCAGCCCAGGCCATCCGAAGCCATCGCAGATGTAGAGCAGTTCAACCTGCTGATCGAGCTCGCGGCCCTACCGAGATGATACAGACCATGCGACAACCTCTGGTGGAGACTTTGTCAGCAAATCCGCCATAAGGACACAAGGAACCGACCTTAAGGAAGAGCATTTGGGCATACCAATCATCCTTAGGAAGGAGAAATGGAGAGCAGAAGACCTCCTACAGAAGGTTTCACTAGGAGAGCAGAATGAAGTTCGGTGCGAAGAAAGTCGAGCTCCCCCTCGAAGCTCATCATCGAGGAAGCTCTGACAAAGGGGCATGAAGTCCTCCCATGGAAGCTTTCGCAGGAAAGCGAAACGAAGTTCGGCGCAAGCGAGGGTAGAACAAAGTTCTCCCGTGGAATGAAGTTCAGCGTAAGTGAGGCTGAACTCAACCTCGAAGCTCATCATCGAGGAAGCCCCGATAAAGGGGCATGAAGTCCTTCCGCGGAAGCTTTCGTGGGAAAGCAGAGCGAAGTTCGGCGCAAGTGAGGCCGAACTTTACCTCGAAGCTTGTCATTGGAATGAAGTTCGGTGCACGCAAGGCCGAACTCTCCCCTCAAACCTCATCATCGAAATGAAGTTCAGCACAAGTGAGGCCGAACTCCCGCTCGAGTATGTCACCAAGGAAGCCTCCTACAAAGATTTCATAGGAGATGAGATGAAGTTCGGCCGAGCTCACAACCGCCCTAGGGCAAGCGAGGACTCCCTCTCGAGTATGACTCCAAGGAAGCCCCGATAAAGGGGCATGAAGTTCTCCTATAGGTTTCACAAAGGGATGGAATGAAGTTCGGCCGCGCTTACGACCTCCACAGCGTAAGGCCCGAACTTTTCGAGCTCGCCACCAAGGAATTTTTGATAGAAGGGCGCGAAGAAGTCCTCCTGAAGGGTTCCGCGACTGCACCCCCCTCAATGCTCTTCGAACTCAAATTCTCATGGAAGTTAAGAACCAGCTGTCGAGACCAGAAGGGTTACGGTCTCCCCCCGTCTACGATCGCAAGTACTGCCTCTACCATCGCAACCACGGACCACGACACTGAGAAATGCATCGCAGCTTCGAGATGAAATTGAGGAAGCTCGTTCAGAAAGAAGCGGTCGACTGGATAAATTCCTTCGATGCCTAGCCTGAAGCTGGAGAAGATCGGCCAAGGGCGCTGCCGTAATCAGAAACGACAAGGTCGGCCGCCTTCACGGATGTCATCAACATTACTCCGGAGGAGGAGCTTAGTACATCGGCGATTCGTTCATCTCCCTAGTGATAAAGCCAAGAGAAAGCTTGCTCCAAATTGAGAAGGCCAGCATGAGACAGAGGAGGTCGTTCCGGCCTGGGAAACTTACTGCCCAGAGAGAAACCTGGAGGAAGCAACACCCCCACGACCCTGAAATGGGGCAATGTGCTGCCGAGTAACTTTCCCCTCGGTAAAATTTTCTCTCCGTTCAAATACATTATTGCTTCTGGGATGCAAAAACTATATGCGATGACAGGAAAGAAAGCGAAGCGAATAGTGGTCCATGTTAGAAACAGGAGGAGAACCTCATCCTAATGTGAGCAAAAGTCGAAGGCCTCGTTCACAAAGGATGAGATGGAGGGAGAGGCCCTGACAGCGGCCCTTATGTGCCCCCACAGTCCGTTAGGAAGCAGGAGGAGAACCTCATCCTAACGTGAGCAACAACCTCGACTGTAGGAGATAAGATCTCTCCCGAGAAAAGTTCGACCGTAGGAGATAGGATCTCTCCCGAGCGCTGGCGACAACCTCGGCTGCAGGAGATAAGATCTCCCCCGAGGAAAGCTCAACCGCAAGAGATAAGATCTCCCCCAAGGAAAGCTCAACCGTAGGTCTCCCCCGAGCGTCGGCAACAACCTCAGCTGCAGGGATAAGATCTCCCCCGAGGAAAGCTCGACCGTAGGAGATAAGATCTCCCCCAAGTGCCCGCAAAACCTCGGCTGCAGAAGATAAGATCTCCCCCGAGGAAAGCTCGGTCGTAGGAGATAGGATCTCCCCCGAGTGCCCACAAACAACCTCGGCTACAGGAGATAAGATCTCCTTCGAGGAAAGCTCGGTCGTAGGAGATAGGATCTCCCCTCGAGCGCCGGCGACAACCTCGATCGTAGAAGATAAGATCTTTTCCGAGGAAGGCTCGGCCGTAGGAGATAGGATCTCCCCCGAGCACCAGCGAGGAAACCTCGACCGCAGGAGATAAGATCTCCCCTAAGAAAAGCTCGACCGTAGAAGATAGGATCTCTCTCGAGTGCTGGCAACAACCTCGACTGTAGGAGATAAGATCTCCTCCGAGGAAAGCTCGACCACAGGAGATAAGATCTCCCCCGAGGAAACCTCGACCGTAGGAGATAAGATCTCCTCCGAGGTAACCTCGATTGCAGGAGATAAGATCTCCCCCGAGGAAAGCTCGGTCGTAGGAGATAAGATCTTCTCCGAGTGTCTGCAACAACCTCGACTGCAGGAGATAAGATCTCCCCCGAGGAAAGCTCGGCCAAAGGAGATAAGATCTCCCCCAAGTGACCGGGCTAACCTCGGCTGGAGAGCTTCAACTTCGACCTCGGCTAGAGATAGGATCTCTCCCGAGCGACCGTGCCAATCTCAGCCAGAGATAAGATCTCTTTCGAACGACCGAGACAACCTCGGCCAGAGATAAGATCGGAGATGACCTCATCTTGAGATCAGATCTCTCTCGAGCGACCATATTAACCTCGACTACTGGAGACAATATCGCCCTCGAGGAGCTCAACCTCTGACCTCGATCGCAGCGGATGAGGCCTACCTCAACCTCGGTTGGAGATGAGATCTCCCTCGGGCTTCAACTTCGACATCAACTTTGGTTGGAGATGAAATCTTCCCTCCGAGCTTCGATCTGAACCAGCACGGAGCTCAGAAGAGGACTTCGGCAGTCGCCTTTTCTGCACTCCCTTTCCTCGAATTTCGAGCTCGGGAGTGGGGGGACTATTGTTGGGGATAAACTCCATTCCTGTCGAAGTCAAGTTCAATGCTCTGCCTAATGCAACCAATAGCCGCAGAAGAGCTTCAACGAATGGGTCTTAGCCGAACTCCTACAGTCGACCGAACTACTTAGCGGCCGAGCTCCTTGGACTCCCAGCAGTCGGGCTTTAGCCGAACCCCCAGCGGTCGAGCTCCTTAGAACCCGTTCAGCCAACCGAACTGCTTAGCGGTCGAGCTTTTCGAACTCCCAGCGTTCAAGCTCCTTCGAACCAGTTCAGCCGACCGAACTGCTTAGCGGTCGAGCTCCTTGAACTCCAAGCGGTCGAGCTTTAACGGAATCCCCCAGCGCCCAAACTTTTCAGCGGTCATCCCTCGACCGAACTCCTCAAGCGGCTGTCCCTTCAGTCGATCGAGCTCCTCCGAACTCCTCTACAACCGAGCTCCTTCCAAACTTTTTCTTCAGCTGAACTCTCCTACAAGTTCAAACTCCTTTGGATGAACTGTCGCCATCAGTCTGCAACATGCGATAAGACCGAACGATATGGTTGCCACTACTGGCGACACCACTCTCTCCGTAACCAGCTTCATGCGGTCCATGATCTATCAATATGGCTGTCACTATCCACCTGACGATGCCTTTCTCTTCGTACCGAACTCCATGCGGCCCCAACGGCTCTCTATCGGATGGTATGGCCATCACCATCAACTAAGCTCCACCTATAAAGAACCCTCCAGATACGCTAATCTCTAATCTCTCGGATATCCCCTTCATCTCTAAGCTCTGCAGAAGTCATTCCCGAGCACTCCATTCCTGTTGGCCAGAGCTGACTTGATCGTCGGAGGATCCTGTCGGAGCCACCCCCATTGGCTCCGGATGAGATTTTATTTTGCAGATCTCCGACGGTGACCTTATCGACCTCCACTCCAGCGGACTCTGATGATGACCAGATTCTGCGTCAACAATCTCCATCATCGACATCATTGAAACACCTTTCGATGGATCAGAACTTTTCTGATTCATACAATTAGAATGATCGATCATCAAAATCATTCTAATTGCTCCCAAAATTCATCAGTGACACCTAGCAGTATATGGTGGCAACCCATCAGAACTAAAAGTGAACATCTCAATGCAGCTATCTGTGTGATTGGATTCTTCTATCTTGAGCTCCGACAGGATTAGAGTTAAGGTGAACTCGTCAAACCCAATATCCGTCATATAAATTAATAATTCGATTCGAATCCTCAGTGAAAACCTTATAGAAACTCTTTCTATCATCTTCACTCTATCATGGCCATAGACTTATGGACTCGATTCTCATGATTATCATAGGGCTACTCCTCATCTATAGAGGTAGATAGATCTCTTATTGGTGCAATCCAATTCCTACAATGAACGTACTATAATCAACAAACACCTCAGGGTTTTGAATGGCTAGGAGATCGAGTTATGGTGTAGTAAAACCATAACACCTTCAAGATGAATTATTGATGCACCTTAGGTGAAAGAACCAGATACACTACTGCAACATTGAGCCAGTCATTGACGAGAAGGTAGACTTTCTTATGAATTCTTGAGGTGGTCACGCTCAGTACCCTTATTCTCTAACGAGTTTCTATACTCTTACTCTGGTGTCTCCACACCATAGACTCAAGACTCATCTACTCAAAAAAAGCGATCGTATACTAACCTTCTAGATTAATCATTATCCTTATGATGATCCTATGATCAGAAGCAATTTATGAGTTAATTATGAAAATTTATATCTTAAATTTTTAACTCTTTATAAATATGAATTGTCATTACCATTAACTCAAAGAATGTATCACATACACTTTAAATACACACTATGATAGAAAATAATTTTTTTATTAATTTTTAATTAAAATTATAAAATTATCCTTAGAAGTATATTATAGGTGTTAGCCAATCTAGCTTCTAGGGCGCACATCTAACAAACTCCCACTTGATCTAAAGCCAATTAGCTATAAATCTAAGTCCCATCTTCTCAAGGTGGGCTTGGATCTTCTGCTGACCTAAAAGCTTCATTAGTGGATCTGCTACATTATTCCTAGAGTCGACTCTCTTGACCTCGACGTAATCCTTCTCGAGGTAATCGCGGATGAGGTGGAATTACCGCTCGATGTGCTTAGATTTCTGATGAGACCTTGACTCCTTAGCTAGGGCTATGGCGCCATTATTGTCACAGTACAGAGGGACGGTATCTGATGGCATCACTCCAAGTTCTATGGTGAACTTTTTATACCAGAATGCCTTCTTCGCAGCTTTCGATGCAGCTATGTACTCTGCTTCCATGGTGGAATCTGTTATCATAGTCTGCTTGGAACTCTTTCAGCTAACAGCACCACCATTACACACAAATAGACTATCAGATGTCGACTTTCGATCATCTATATCAAATATAAAATCTAAGTCTGTATAATCCTGGACCTGGAGTTCTCTACTATCAAAAATCAAGAACATATCCTTAGTCCTTCTCAAGTACTTAAGGATATATTTCATAGAAGTCTAGTACTCTTCACCTGGATTCGACTGATATCTACTTATAACACTCACAGCATGGGCGATATCAGGTCGTGTACATAGCATGGCATACATGAGGCTCCCTATTGCTGAAGCATAAGGGATCTTGCTCATGCATTCAATCTCCTCAGATGTGTTGGGACACATCTTCTTGGAGAGATGAATGCCATGTCTGAAGGGCACCAATCTCCTCTTAGAGTTTTTCATGCTAAACCACTTTAGTACCTCCTCTATATACATCTTCTATGAGAGATCCAACATCCTATTCGGTCTATCCCTATAGACCTTAATAAAGAATGCCTCTCCTAGGTCTTTCATAGAGAACTCTTTTGATAACCATATTTTAACTATGGTCAATATGAAAATATCATTCTCAATAAAGAGGATGTTATCCACGTACAGTACGAGAAAACAGTGCTTCCACTGACTTTTTTGAATACATACGATTTCTCCTCGTTCTTGATGAATCCAAATGATTTGATCACATCATTGAAACGAGCATTCTAGCTTCGAAATGCTTGCTTAAATCCATAAATGAATCTTTGTAGCTTACAGACCTTGTGATCAGCATCACTGGATGTGAAACCTAGCAACTATTCCATATAGATATTTTTTTCAAGATATCCATTTAAGAAGGCCATTTTTACATCCATCTACCATATTTCATAATCAAAATAGGCTGCAACATCAAGCAATGTGCGGATGGATTTTAGCATAGTTACTGGTGAGATGGTATCCTGATAGTCAATGCCTTCGTGCTGACTATATTCTTTCACCACTAATCTAGTCTTGAATGTCTCCACATTTTCATCTGCACCTATCTTTTTCTTGTAGATCCATTTACACTCAATAGGTACTATACCTTTAAATGGATCTACCAAGGTTCAGACTTAGCTCAAACGCATTGAGTCAATCTTTGTGACTTCATTGTCTCTAACCATTTCTTAGAGTCGATATCTAATATCGCCTCGTCATAAATTTTAGGATCATCACCATGAACCCCATTTTTCATGAGAAATATTTTCTCTACGTCCTCTGAAATAGTACCTAAGTACCTTTCAGGAGGATGAAAAATTCTTTCTGATCTATGAGATGGAGGAGGTAGTGATTGAACTGGCTTAATCTGATTGGGTTTCATAGGATCCTTAGCTCATTGCTCTTGAGAGACTTTCTTCTCGAGTTTAATCTGCCTTTCGATGCCACCATCTTGAATAAACTATTTTTTAAGAAAGATGGCATGTCGACTCATAATCATATTATGGTCTTTCAGAATATAGAAATAATATCCTAATCACTCTTTAGGATATTCTATGAACCGAGCTCTAAAGGACCTATACTCTAACTTATCCACTTATTATCTCTTGACATGAGCCGAACAACCTCAAATTTTGAGATGACTCGGACTTAATTTCTTACCATGTCATATCTCATACGGTATCGTAGGAACGATTTTAGAGAAAATTCTATTCAGTTAATATATAGCGGTCATTAGACTATATCCCAAAAAAACTCAGGAAGATCCGTGAAGCTCATCATAGATCGGGCCATATCTAATAAGGTCTGGTTTCTTCATTTTAAAATCCCATGAGTTGAGGTATTCTAGGTGGAGTCCATTAAGAGACTATGCCATTTTGCTTAAGATAGTATAAAAATTTTCGACTAAGGTATTCACCTTCTCAATCTAATTGAAGAATCTTAATGAATTTTTTAGTTTATTTTTCTACTTCATGTCTGAATTCTTTGAACTTTTCAAAAGCTTTAGATTTATGTTGCATCAAATACACATATTCGATCGAGATAAATCATCAATAAAGGTGATGAAGTAGACATAGTTGCCTATAGTCGACACATCAAATGGACCGCACACATCAGTATGTACTAAGGCAAGTAGGTCTGTGGCCCTTTTTTCATGTCCTATAAAAGAAAGCTTGGTCATTTTGCCGTGATGGCATGATTCATAAATCGGATATAACTCGAAAGTCAACAGACTCAATAGTCCGAATTTCTTCAATTTGTTAACCCTGTCTTCCGCTATATGAACTAGCCTAAGGTGCCACAGATACCTATCGTTTAGACTATTCCTAGGTCATTTTGATCCTATGGCATTCATATTTTGCTCGATATTGAAAACAGAAACATCAATATGTAACTGATAGAAACTATTTATAAGGTAACCACTTGCAATTTTATTTTTTTCATAAAGAATATTACAATGATCTTTAAGAAAACTAATTACATAGCCTTCTTGTGCTAAACATGAAATAGAAATCAAATTTTTACTTGCTGCAGGCACATAAAAATAGTCTCTAAGAACTAAATCTAATCCTAATGGTAATCACAGAGGATAGATTCCCACAGCCACTGCAGTAACTCTTGCTTCATTTCTGATGCGTAGGATCATCTCACCATCCCTCAGCCTCCTAGTATCCTTAAGATCCTGCATAGAAGTGCATAAGTGAGCACTAGAACCAGAGTCAAGCATCCAACTAGATGTAGAAAAAATCATAAGATTAGATTCTATAACGAGCATACCTCCAAAAGGACCTGCCTTCTTCTTGTTCTTCAGGTTGGCCAGGTACAAGAGGTAGTTCCACTTTCAATGATCGTTTGTGTTGTAATGAAAATATTTTTCTTTATCAACAGCCTTCTTCTTCGACTCTGCCTTCTTCTTCTTCCCACCATCCATCTTCTACTTCTTCATCGACTCCTTCTTTTCAAAAGACTTTCTCTTGGAAGAAGTCCGCTTCACAGCAAGTACTGTGCCTTTAGAATCTTTCATAGAAAGCTCAACAGTAACCAACATATTCAGTTCTGCCAGAGTATTCTGTAATTTATGCATATCATGAACTATCCATACGCATTAGTCAAGGATTGCAGAATTATATTAATTTGTAAATCCTTGTCCAACTTGACACCGAGCTTCTCAAGCTCTTCTAAGTCCTTGATCATCATCAGACAATGATCTTGGACCGACTATCCATCACGCATTTGAGCCTTATAAAGTCTTCTAGTGACTTGATATTTGGCTGCGCGACTTTGTTTACCAAATAACTCTTGCAGATGAGCCAACATTTGATGGCTAGTCTTAATATCTTCATATTGGTGCTAGAGCTCATCAGACATCGAGCTCAACATGTAATACCTAACTTTGTTATCATCATCTGTCCACTTCTCTAGAGACGCTCTCTGATCAATGGATAGATGGGCTGGTAAAATGGAAGGATCCTATTCCAACACATGAGTCAACTTCTTGGAACCCAAAATAATTTTGAAGTTCTAGAGCCAATTCTTGAAGTTAGGTTCAGTCAGTCTATGGGTGTCCAGGATACGGACTAGTGGATTGGACGCAGATATTTTTCTATAGAGAGTCAAAATTTCTAGTTAGATTTATAATTAGACTTAATTAATTTATTTAAAAATTTTATTTTTAAATAAATTAGGCTTTCACTATTTTTTTGGATTCCTATACTCTCTGGATAGAGATGTGAAAATCTTCGTGATCAATTAATTTCTAATGGATGGTGCGGTCCCACTGACTAGCTCACCATCTTACCTAATAGTTATTGATGATGGATCAATCGATGAGTAGACAACTCTTATCTAATGATTCTCTAATCATGGTGCATCTAATCCTGATCTCTAATTTATGAATCTCAGCATATCCAAAATATTGATCCACTCCTTAGTTAAGTCAGACCCACCATTTGTA
This sequence comes from Cocos nucifera, assembly GCA_006176705.1. NCBI lineage: Eukaryota > Viridiplantae > Streptophyta > Magnoliopsida > Arecales > Arecaceae > Cocos > Cocos nucifera. The sequence goes on from QRFJ01004420.1 coordinate 397,780, forward strand.
CGAATTGGATTTCTGATTGGATCCATCACCGTATCCAAAATATTGAGCCCAACCCATAGCATCCAATGCCTAATAGATGTGGTTGCATTTTTTTGGTGCAACTGAGCCACTATAACCAGCTAAGAACAATCAACCCCAGGAAGGGTCCGCATATCTACAATGGTGGAAGACCAATTGACTTAATCATTTTTTAGAAAGATTCAATTTAGGTCTCTTAGACTTGACTCAGTCATAACGGTTATAACAAACCTAGTGGCATGGGTTAGCTCGAACTATTAGCCACCTCAAATCAGAACTAGATTGACATAAATGGTCAGGTAAGTGAGATCGGTGGAAGGGATATGCCATTAACTCGACAAGAACACATTCAGATCGAGTAGCTCCTAATTAAAAATTAATCAATTGTATCTGTTAAACTTATCTTAGACACCAAATTATCGAACTAGAACTAATCAGATTAGCCTACAATCCAGTCTCAAACCATAGAGTCAAATTAGGTCTTAATTAGATCGATCACATATGGTTGTGAGTCGACCTTGACCCAGACTTACAACTATTGGGCTGGTCAATTTTAAGCACTCTTGATCCCATCTAACCAACTCTTGATTTGATTTGATCAACCGCTAGACCTAATTGAGCTACCTAAGCCCAAACCCAATTTTATGAAAATATCTTAGATCTAAAAATTTTTAATTTTAGATCTAATTAGTTTCATAATCTTAATTCTTAATTAAGTTTGGATTTATAAATACAAAAATATATATCAAAATCCTAAGATTTCAGGATCTAAGATTTTACAGAAAAATAAGTTCTAATTTTTGATTAAGGACGAACGTGCAGCACCCCTACATGCCATAAGAATACCCCATTGAATGAAAGGAGAGGATCTTTATACTCTACTTTGTTCTTATGATCAGATGGTCAAAAAAAAAAATCTTAATCAAAAATATAATTGAAATTATAAAACTAATTAGATCTAGATCATATATCACATATATAATTAATGATCTAAGTAACACATGCTTTGCATACATCTCTTATATCATCACTAAATTAAACATGCATATTTTTTAGATCTAAAATATCATATATAATATCTAAAAAATAGATTTAAATTTAATCATATCAAAATAAAATTATTCTAGATAATTTATAGAACTATTCTACAACTAGTCTAAACATGTATCTTTTCATATCACATATGAATAAATCAAAAATTAAAAACTTTATTTTCTATTTTTTAGATCTGATTATAATAATTATAATATCAGAAAAATAAAAATTAAATAGATCTAAAATTATATTTAATCAAATTAATAACATGATTATACTAGACTATACATAAAACCATTCTATTCCTAGTCTAGTCATGCATCTCATACATATTAGATCTAAATGATTTAATTTTAATTTTTTGATTTTAGATCTAATCACATCTAATGTAACATCTAAAACTTTTTAATATTAAATCAAAAATAAAAATAAAATCAAATCTAAAATAGATCTAAAGAACTGCAACCTGGCTCTGATACTAGTTAAAGAAAAAATCTATTTTTCTGGCATAGGATCGTTCCGATCTGATTGGATCTAAAGAAATATTTTAAATTTTTTTTCTAAAATCTTAATAAGATCTAAAACTTTTTAAATTTGATCATAGAGATTTAATATTAAAAATTAAAAATAAAAATTAAATTAGATTTAATTTTAAGTACCTAATTTGGTAATCAAATTATCCTATGATGATCCTGTTGATTCCTAAGGTTCTGGAAGGAGCTACATACATGCCTGGCCTCTACCGGTATCCACTCAGATAGGATCTGAATGTCTTCTTCTCATGAATTTCTTCTCTAAAAATTAGATTTAGATCTGATTTAGAAAGCCTTCAAAATGACTTCTGAGGGTAGCCTATTCGTCTCACAAATACCGCCGCATAGATGCTGAATCTTGTGCCAAAAATCTTGAACCTTCAACTCAGATTTGTGCCTAACTTTTTAAGCATGTAGAAGAGAAGGAGAGAGGATAGAGGGGGTGTGGATATTAGAGGAAAGGCTCCTTTGGGTGTGGAAAAAATAAATTATGTTGAGGCAATTTCATGAGAAGAGTTCTTATACAAGACATAGTGCCATAAAGAGTCCCATTTTGATCAAAAATCTTATTAATTCGACCATTGGGACTCTTAAACCTAATCTCCACGAAAAACCCCAGATCCTATCTGATTTTGATGCCAAAAGTCCATCTGGAAGGTGGCGGCATGAAAGGATAAGGAAGAGTCCATGTGCGTCTAGGACTCTTCCTTCAAGAGTTTGATCCAAATCAAACTCTATCAAAATCCAGCCTATGCACCTCCAAAAATCATGAAATTTTGCAAACCCAAAATATAACTCATGCCCTATCACATATCCAAAAAATTAGAGCAAAATAATTTCTAAAAAAATTTCTAAAATTCTCTGATCATATGACCCTCAATTCTCTCAATTGGGTCAACTATTGACCCTAGTCCAATTGCACTAGGAATGAATTTAATTTTCATAATTAATCTGACTTGGACTTATTTCAGTCAGATAAAAATAAATCCATTCAAAATATAGAAATAAGTCAAATCAAATTTGACTCAATTACGATGAATCAGAAAGATTATAAAAGGAGAAAGTCGGGCTCAATCGTGTGCTAGCATGATTACCTTGAATCTGATTAGATCTAATCTAAATCAATCAAACTAGGTTAGCTCAATTGATGACATCCAGACCCAAATCCTTGTTTGTGTAATCCAGTTAGGTTCAGTTCCATATAGTAATGAGACATGTCGTGATCTCCATCATCGACATCATTGAAATATCTTTCGATGGATCAGAACTTTGCTGATTCATACAATTAGAATGATCGATCATCAAAATCATTTTAATTGCTCCCAAAATCTACCAGTGACACCTAACAGTATATGATGGGAATCCATCAAAACTAAATGTGAATCTCTCGGTGCAGCTACCTGTGTGACTGGATTCTTCTATCTTGAGCTCCAACAGGATTAGGGTTAAGGTAAACTCATCAAATCCAATATCAGTCATATGAATTAATCATTCGATTCGAGTCCTCTGTGAAAACCTTATAGAAACTATTGGAGATAAATCTCGCTCCCGTCAAAGTCCAGTCTGATGCTTAGCCTAATGCAACTAATAATCATGAAAGAGCTTCAATCGAAAATTATTCCTCTAGCGGCCGAACCCCATCCGAACTCCTTCAGTGGTTGAACTTCTTCCAGATTTCTTCTTCAGTCGGTTTTCTTTAGAAGCCAAACTCCTTCCAGATTTTTCCTTCAGTCAGTTTCCTCCAAGAGCCAAACTCCTTCCGAATTTTTCTTTCAATCGAATTTCTTCAGGAGCTAAACTCTTTCCGTACTTCTTTTTCAGTTGGATTTCTCCAAGAGCCGAACTTCTTTTGGACTTCTCCTTTAGTTAGATTCCTTCAGGAGCTGAACTCCTTCTGTACTTCTTCTTCAGTCGAATTCTTCAGGAGTCAAACTTCTTTCGGACTTCTTCTTCAGTCGGATTCCTCCAGTAGTTGGATTCCTCCAAGAGCCGAACTCCTTTTGGACTTCTTCTTCAGTCGAATTCCTCCAGTAGTTGGATTCCTCCAGGACTTCTCCTTCAGTTGGATTCCTCCAGGAGCCAAACTCCTTTCGGACTTCTTCTTCAGTCGGATTCCTCCAGCAATCGGATTCCTCTAGGACTTCTCCTTCAGTCAGATTTTTTCAGGAGCCGAACTTCTTTCGGACTTCTCTTTCAGTCAGATTCCTCCAAGAGTCAAACTTCTTCCAAATTTTTTCTTCAGTCAGATTCTTTCAGGAGTCGAATTTCTTTTAAACTTCTCCTTCAGCCAAACTTCTTCACTAGTCAGACTTCTTCTAGACTTCTCCATCAGTCAAACTTCATTCAGATTTCTCCAGTAGATTACTTTTAGATTTTAAGTAGTATTCCTTTCGAATGATCTCCTCTAGCCGTATTTTCTTTAGGAGTCCGAACTCTTTTGGAATTGACATCTATCAAAGCTCTTCAACCAATGCCCCTTCTTTTGAATTTCGATTATTAAATCTCAATGAATGGGCAACACCTCTCTTCGTAATAAATTTTACGTGGCCCCGAGCGGCCCACTACCGGATGGCTATAGTAATAAATTTCATGTGGCCTCAAGCGGCCCACTATCAGATGGTTACGGCTATACAGGCTTCGTCTATAAGGGATCATTTAGATACGTTTTTTCTAAGCTCTCTTCTCCTTTCTAAAACTCTGCTGAATTCTTGTCTGAGCACTTCATTTCTGTTGGTCAGAAGAGCTGACTTGATCGTCGAAGGATCCTACCGGAGCTACCACCACCAACTTCGGATGGAACTTTATTTTATAGGTCAGCGGCGGTGACCTCTTCTTTTCCAACTCCAGCTCGATCTAGCATCAACCAGATTCTGCACTAATAGGATTAGCGCTAGAGGAAGGGCTCTCTGTTCCTGAGGTATCCTTATTCTTAAAGAAGTGCTCAGCCAATCTTATGGATCTTCTTCTCCAAGATCCAAGTCAAACCCACCTATTTCTGCTCCAGCGCCGGTGCTTCAACCTTCTCCTCCATCGACGGCCATGGTAGATCCAGAGCAATTTAACCTATTGATGCAGTGGATTCGAGGCCTCATCGAGATAGTGCAAGCCATGCGGTAGCCCCCGGTAGTGGTTCTGCTAGAAAATCCACCATCGGGATGTCAAAAATCGATCCCAAGAAGGAGCACTTGGGCTAGCATACCTGTCACCCCTAGGAAGGAGAAACAGAGAGTAGAGGATCCTTGTTCGAATTATGATTCTTCTTCAAAAGAGATTTTCTCCGTCTACAGTCGGAAGCCTTCTAAGATCTATGATCGAGATGACATCTTTGATCAGAAACTACGAAAGATGGATCGATGGATTGAGAAACTCTATCACATCGTCCTGGCTCACCATGATGACGTCCGCACCAATCCTCCTTTCTCTCTCTGAATTATGCAAGAGCCCATTCCGCCGAACTTCAATCTTTCTCAATTTGAAAGTTATGATGAAACCTCTAATTCGGTCGATTATCTGAAGGCCTTTCGGATCATGATGCTGCTGTATGACACACCAGACGCCATCTTATGTCGAGTTTTTTCATCTACCTTAAAGAGAGCAGGAAGAAACTGGTACTTGACGTTGAAGTCGGATACGATTTTCTTTTTTGACCAGATAAGCCATCAGTTTGTGGCTCACTTCGTTAGCAGCTGACGTCCCCACCAAGGTTCGAATTCTCTGATGAATATCAAGTAGAAGGAGGGAGAATCTATTCGAACTTATGTCATCTGATTTAATGCTGCTGCATTGGATGTCCAAAATCTGGACTAATCTATTACAATGGCTGCGCTCAAGGATGGCATTTAGAAGAATGATTTGCTGTTCTTCCTGAAGAAGAAGTACCCCAGAAACTTTATCGATCTGCTAGCTTGGATTGAAGGATATGCTCGGACGGAAGAAGCCTTCAAATTGAAAGATGAGGAAGTCGCTGATGGAGGGCCGAATGAAGTTCGACCACGCTCATGGACTCCCCCCGAGTGCAAGCAGGCCCGAACTATAAAAAGAATATGCCTAAGCGGAAGAAGCCTTCAAATTGAAAGATGAGGAAGCTGCTGATGGAGGATCGAATGAAGTTCGGCCGTGCTCACGGACTTCCTCCGAGTGCAAGCAAGTCCGAACTCCTCCTTGAGCTTGTCGTCAAAGAAACTCCAACAGAAGAGCATGACGAAGTTCTCCTCCTAGAAGATTTTACAACTACGCCCCCTCAATGCTCCAAAAATGTAAGTATTGATGAAGATCAAGGAGCAACTACTGAGGCCTGAAAGGATGCGCACTCATCCTGACAAGTGCAATTCTAGTATATACTACCTCTACCATCGTGACCATGGTCATGATACTGAAGAATGCATTTAGCTCCAAGACGAAATCGAGGAGCTCATTAGGAGAGGTCGGCTGGATCGATTCCTCAGATGCCGGTCTGAAGCAAGAGAAGATCGACCGAGGGCACTGTAGTAGCTAGAACCACCAAGGAGGAAGGAACAATAAGGAGATCGGCCGTCTTTCGACATCATGAATACTATCTCTTGGAGACTTAGTGCTTCGACGAGCCGCCATCTCTCGAAGGAACAATGCTCCCATGACCTTAGAATTTAGAAAATCTGAGAATGTACTATCAGTAATTTTTCTTCAATAAAACTCCTCCATCTCAACATTATTATTTTTTGGTGCAAAAATTATGTGACAACATGAAAGAAGCAATCGAAAGTGGCCATGTTAGGAGCAAGAGGAGAACCTCATCCTAACATGAGCAAGTCAAAGATCTTCGATTATTTAAGATAGGAGGAGGAGAGAGGCCCATTCAACAGCCCATCTATGCCCCTAGTGCCATGTTAGGAAATAGGAGAAGAACCTCGTCCTAACATGAGCAAGTTGAAGACCTTCGATTATTTAAGATAGGAGGAGGGGAGAGACCCATACAACGGTCCTAATATACCCCTATAGCTCGTTAGGAATAGGAGAAGAACCTCGTCCTAACGTGAACAAAGTCAAAGACCTCATTCATTTTAGACGAGGTGAGAAGAGAGGTCTCGACTTGGTTGGAGATAAGATCTCCTCCGAGCTTCAACCTCGGTTGGAGATAAGATCTCCTCCAAGCTACAACTTCAATAGGAAATAAGATCTCTTTCAATCTCGATCGAAGATAAGATCTTCCTCGAGCTACAACTTCAACAAAAGATAGGATCTACTTCAACATCAACTGAAGATAAGATCTTCTCCGAGCTACAACTTCAACAGAAAATAGGATCTCCTTCAACCTCAGTTGAAAATAAGATCTCTCCCGAGCTTTAACTTCAAAAGGAGATAAGATCTCCCCCGAGCTTCAACCTCGACTAGAGATAAGATCTCTCCTGGAGATAAGATCTTCTTCAACCTCGACTGGAGATAAGATCTTCCTCGAGCTTCAACGTCAACCTCAATAAAAGATAAGATCTCCTTCAACCTTGACTGAAGATAAGATCTCTCTCGAGCTCTCAGGAGCTTCAACCTCAATGGATGCAGAGTCCGAAAAAGAACTTCGACAGTCATCTTTTTTGTACTCCCTTTCTTCGAATTTCAAACTCGAAAGTGGAGGGACTATTATTGGAGATAAACTCTGCTTCCATCGAAGTTCAGTCTGATGCTTAGCCTAATGCAACTAATAATCATGAAAGAGCTTCGATCGAAAATTATCCTTCCAATGGCTGAACCCCAGCCGAACTCCTTCAACGACCGAACTTCTTTTGAATTTCTTCTTCAGTCGATTTCCTCCAGAAGCCAAACTCCTTCCAGATTTTTCCTCCAGTCAGATTCCTCTAGAAGCCGAACTCCTTCCGTACTTCTTCTTCAGTCAGATTTCTTCAGGAGCCGAACTCCTTTCATACTTTTTCTTTAGTCAAATTCTTCAGGAGCCGAACTCCTTTCGAACTTCTCCTTCAGTCGGATTCCTCTAGCAATCAAATTTTTTCAGGAGTCGAACTCCTTCCGAATTTTTTCTTCAATCAGATTCCTTCAGGATTTTTCTTTTAGTTGGATTCCTCCTGGAGGTGAACTTCTTTCGAACTTCTCCTTCAGTCGGATTCCTCTGGTAGTTGGATTCCTCCAGGATTTTTTTTTCAGTTGGATTTCTCCAAGAGTCGAACTCCTTTCGAACTTTTTCTTCAGTCAGAGTCCTCTAGGAGCCGAACTCCTTCCGAACTTCTTCTTCAGTCAAACTTCTCCATCAGTCAGACTCCTTCTAGACTTCTCCATCAGTCGAACTCCATTTGGATTTCTTCAGTAGATTACTTTCAGATTTTAAGTAGTATTTTTTTCGGATGATCCCCTCTAGCCGTATTCTCTTTAGGAGTCCGAACTTCTCTGAAATTGATATGTGTCAAAGCTCTTCAACCAATGCTTGCTTTTTTCGAACTTTGACTATTAAATCTCAACGAACGAGCGATACCTCTCTCCGTGATAAATTTTACGTGGCTTCGAGCAGTCCACTATCGGACGATTATGGTAATAAATTTTACATGGCCCCGAGCGATCCACTATCAGAGCTTATGGCTATACAGACTCCGTCTATAAAAGAGATCCTCCAGATACGTTTTCTCTAAGCTCTCTTCTTCTTTCCAAAACTCTACTAAATTCTTGCCTGAGCACTCCATTTTTGTTGGTCAGAAGAGCTAGCTTGATTGTCGGAGGATCTTGCCGGAGCTACCACCACCGACTTTGGATGAAACTTTATTTTGCAGATTATCGATGGCGACCTCTTCTTTTCTAACTCCAACTCGATCCGACGTCAACCAGATTCTGCACCAACAGAAACTCTTTCTATCATCTTTACTCTGCCATGGCCATGAGCTTATGGGCTCGATTCTCATGATCATCATAGAGATACTCTTCATCTATCGAGGTAGATAGATTTCTTATTGGTGCAATTCAATTTCTATAATAAACGTACTATAGCCAACATAGACCTCAGGATTTGGAATGGCTAGAAGATTGAGTTATGGTGTAGTCAAAATACAACACCCTCAAGGTGAATTATCGATGCACTTCATATCAAAGAATCAGATATACTACTGCAACATCGAACCAATCAATGACGAAAAGGTAGACTTTCTTATGAATGCTCGAGGTGGTCACGTTCAGTGTCCTCATTTTCTAACGAGTATCTATACTCTCACTCTGATATCTCCACATCATAGACTCAAGACTTATCTACTTAAAAGAAGCGATCGTACACCAACCTTCTAGATCAATTACCATCCTTGTAATGATCCTATGGTCGAAAGTAATTTATGAATTAATTATGAAAATTTATGTCTTAAATTTTTAACTCTTTGAAAATATGAATTATCATTACTATTAATTCAAAGTATGTATCACATACACTTTAAATACATACTGTGATAGAAAATAATTTTTTTATTAATTTATAGTTAAAATTATAAAAAAAATTTTAGAAATGTATTACAAATATTAGCTAATCTAGTTTCTAGGGTGCACATCTAACAATAATTTTATATGATAGTTATGAGATACCGTCGCTATATAATAACTTTTAATGATACTCTTGATAAAGTGCTACAATATTATATATCTTTTATGATATTTTTTAAAATCATCACTAAAGAGTATTTATAGTACCACTCTTTTCTAAGTGTTACTAAAATTCTATCATTATAAACTACTTTTATTGTAGTATTGACTAGTAGATCATAAAAACAACAATGCAATAAGTCATTATTAATGATGGGTGTTCTAAGAAAAATAGAATGGAGATCAATATAGTGGGAGATTGTTGCAATGTTATTTAGGATCCTTTATCGGGTCAACTCGAGATCTACAATCAAGTCCTTGAATCCATCTTCCACAGATTCCTTGACACATCTAAAAAGAGAGAACATAGAGAGAGAGAGAGAGAGAGAACTATAAAAGAGAAAGAAAAGAAAAAAGAGAGAGTAGGAAGAATCCTCTCTTCTTCTTCTTTTTTAAAAATAGAGACTTACCCTTTTCCTCTTCTTGCCAAAGACAGCAGCAATAGGGCCAGGGCCAATGACCTATGGTCGTGTTTGATGGTGATGATGGTGGTGGTTGGCCGGTGTAGAGAGGATTAGAGAAAGAGAGGGAACAAGAAAGCACAGCCTCATGGTTCTTTCTAAAAAAGAAAATAGAAGATATCTCTGATGAGGTCAACCATACCTCATGGCGATGATCACTAATGGTGATCCATAGCGGTGTGGCAGTCCTCGACAATCCAAGCCACTGTTGACGACCAGCAGTGTGGGGTAAGATGGAGAGAGAAAAAAAATAAGGGTGAAGAGTCTGAAGTGAGGAAAGCTTTATTCTATGAATTCAATAACTAGGCGGCTTAACTTAGGCTATTAAGGATAGACTTAGAACTGGAAGGAGGTTGTGGAAGAGGGGCGGAGCCCTATACTTCTGATTTTGGTGAGAAAATGAGGCCGACTTGATGAGAAATATCTCAACAAAAAGGGAAAGATCTACGTATACAAATCATCGATGATTGGGTTATGTTGGGATAGTGGAGCCAGATCCATCCCTCTGACCCGAGTCTTTTGTGTGCTATAGTTGGTAGTCGTAGGTCCCGTTGTATGGTCAGCGGGCAGGGGGTCAAGGGGAGCAGCACCCTCTTATTGGGGTGGGGGGGGCGGATTTAGGAGGATGGAACCCCAGCGAACAAACAGTAAAGGGTACTTACTATGGATGGTTGTGATTCTTTTTTCTTATCTCATTAGAAAGGAGGGCAAATCTAGAAACACCCCTACCAGTGGCAATCCTAATTCCTAGTATAAAGGGATAACCATTGGATATCAAAATGTATAAGAGCATCACATCTAGAAGAGAGGGCATGTGAGAGAGAGTTTCTTTTCTATCTCTTGTATTCCTGTAAACTCCTTGATTATATAGTGAAAATTCTTTGTGCAGCCACGGACGTAGGAGCAAGAGACTCTGAACCACGTAAATCCCTTTATGTTCTTATTTATGGGCAATTTGTTGTTCCTTCCTTCTTCCTCCTACTATTCTTTGCATCTTGCTGTCCATAGAGTTGAGCTCTAGTTCCTAACAGGTTGTGGTTTGAGTGCGATGCTTAGGGGAAAGAAGGGAAGGAAATTTATAGGTTGAATCCTAAGGCTTTCACCACAATCTAGCGAGCCCTAGGACTCCTTTTTCTAATAGGATTGGGGCAGGCATTAGACTCCGATTGGGAGTCTTTGTCCCCTGTTAAAACTCCTCCCAGGCTTCTCAAGCTAGGCTAGTCAATGGATCCAACTTGGTTTAGCTTTGGGTTGGCCCAAGAGGGCCGGTCCTTACAAACCCTAAAGCCATCTGTGACAAAAGTAATATCATTGTTTATATAGGTAACTATGAATGGAAATATTTTGCTCAATGTTTTGATAATCTGTGCATTATTTGAGCAATCATGATGGCTTGATGAAGCTTAGAACATATTAAAGAAAAACTTTCATTTTTATCAAACACATTTTTCTAAGAAAAATGATAATTAATATGTATTTTATGAAACCTAAAAGAAAAGTATTTATTAAGTTTTAGATTAATTTTCATACATATTTCTTATTAAGAAGGTTAATAAATCTCAAATTGATCTCGCCCACCCGCGCCCCCAACCCCGCCCCCGCACCCCCCCCCCCCCCCCCCGCCTTTTCTTTTTATCCTTACTCTTTAGCACCCTCACTGGTCATATCAATTAAAATGAGTTAGGGAAAAAAGAGTTGAGGAAAGTTTTTCAATCAAGAGAAACTGTTTTTGAAAATAGTGAGGCAGTCAATTAATTACGTGCAGGCCTTAATTTCCCCTTTTCCTAATTATAATTAAGGTATGTATATACTTAATGGGCCAAAAGAAAAAAAAATATAAATATTCTATTTCTATATTTTTTTGGTAAAATAGATATATTATATTAAATTAAGCATAAGTAAATACATCCTCTCTTTCTATCCATGATCAATCTTGTGATGAATTAGACGAAGTCGAGTCATGCAACCTATAGAAGTCCAAGCAATCTCGTTTAGAATCTAATTCCATATAACTAGTGTAGAGTAATTTTTTCTACAGAAAAATTAACATGGAGTGCAACAAGCAGCCCCATTGGAACACGTAGCCATATTTTCCAACATGTATTTAATATCCTACAACATTTAAAATTTTGAATGATGAAAATATCATTTTTCAAAAATTATGACATCCATTCACAAAAATTATGATATTTTTTTATAAAAATTATGACATTCCTATAGAAAATATAGCATTTTATTCAGGATGTCATAATTTTTATAAAGAGATATCGTAATATGACATAAAAAAAATAATGAATATACGTGGAAAGAGCATTATGACATTCTTTCACAAAAATTATAAAATTTCTTCATAAAAATTATGATATTTTGAATAAAATGCTATATTTTCTGCAGGATGTCATAATTTTTATGAAGGGATGTCATAATTTTTGTAAAAGAATATCATAATATGACATGAAGAAAAAAATAAATAAATATGAGTGAAAAAAGCATTATGACATCCTTTCATAAAAATTATGATATTTTTTCATAAAAATTATGATATCTTGAATAAAATATTATATTTTCTATAGGGATGTCATAATTTTTATAAAAAGGTATTATAATTTTTATGAATGAATGTCATAATTTTTGCAAAGGAGTATTTTTATCATTTAAAATTTTAAATGCTACGGGACATTAAATGCATATTGAAAAGCATGACTACATGTTCTAATGGAACCATCCCGTGCACTCTACATCAATTTTCTATACCACATGTTATGCAAAAAGAATTTTTCAACTAGTGTAACACAATGCAGATACTTCTAGTGGCGTAAGCCCAACTCCTGTCACCATGCAAAGAGGGCCTTCTCAACCCTAACCACTAATCTCTCTCTCCTAAGAAGTGGACCGGACAAGAGAGAGATCCTTGCTTCTACTCTCAACTTTCTTCCGGCAACCTTTTAATCATGTCAAGCAGCAAGGAAATCATCAAGGAATTAAGACCACTTAGAAGTCCAAAGAGAGCCGGCTCCGCTAAAGAATGTGAACTACTGAGTTCCGACGGCGAGCGGTTCGAGCTCTCGAGCCATCGCTTGCCATGCAGTCATTATTGATCGGGGACATGATGGACGATGGACGTGCCAAGAACGGCCCCTGCACCTCGTCTACGATGTCATGGGCCCGGGACTCGCCAAGGTGGTGGAGTACTTTAATCACCATGCAGAGAGGGTGGCCATGACTCGGAGAAGCTCGGCCAATTGGACAATCGGACATGGACTCGCTGCTCGCTGTCATCGGGGCGGCCTACCACCTCAAGTGCAAGCCACTGGCCATGCTCGCCTGCCAGGCCTTGCTCGACATTATCAAGGATTTCTCCGACATGGACCGGTTTGAAATCGAACTCAGCTACACTGCCGAGGAGAAGCGCGGTTCTTTCAGTGATTCTTCTTCTTCTTCTTCTCTTCCTACTGTTATTTTGTTTTAATGATTTATATTGGATTTGGGGTTCCTTAGCTTCTCAGTACTGATTTCTTTTGTCTCCTTTTCTTTCATAATATACATCTAGGACTGGGGGGGCATGGCTGAATGCCCAGTAGCTTGTTTTCTTTGATATATACAAGGATATGTGTTTTTGAGAAAACATTGTTTCAACATTCAAAGATATTATGAATTTAATTAGATGTAAGTAGTTTCATTCATTAGTTAATCTATCTTATCCAAGAGACCTTAAATTGCTATTCAAAGCAGACTAGCAAAATTATAATAACATTGTTAACTTATTGTTAACTTTATAAACTAATCCTAGTTGAGTATTCAAAGAAAGCTTATTCACACGCAAGTAATCTTTCCTGGGTGCTCAAAGTGTGGTCACTTTTCTCAAAGAATTAAACCTTGCTTCATAGTAACGCATCTAGAATCTCTTCTCCCTGCTTTATTTTACAATTTTATAAGAACTACTGAGCCACTGTTATAGGATTAACTCTTTGGTTGATTTTATTTGCTTAGTGTAAAACTGAAAAGATCATATATGGTTCCTCTGTTTTGAGAAGTGTGTTTAAATCAGACTGTCAACAACCAGGATATAATAACCAAAAATCTTTTACAATCTCTACTCTGACCCATAAATGTTATAACTTCAATAACAGGTTGTTGATCTCCTTGCAACCGGTAAGGCAACAGATAGACCTGGATCTAACTTGATTTGGATTTGGGTCAACAGTCTGGAGATGAACCCGAGGCACTAATGCCTAGTGTTGCTTAGATCCATGGAAATTGTTGCACGCAAATGGGTTAATGAGGTTGTGTTAGATCGCAATTAGTCTTTGTATTCATATCTGGAATTGGTCTTGTTTGGACCCTTGGGCATGCATCCTACGCGTCCAAAACTAATATATTATGTAGACAGAGCTTTCTTGAAGGAATCTAGACTTTCTTTTAGAGAAATCAGAAGTTCTCTGGAACTCTATAGTATAGAGTTTTATGGAGAAATCGGACGTTCCCTACGACTCCAGACATCTCTTGAGGCTTTTTTAGAAATATTCCTAGATATTTCTAATAGCCTAGAAATTTCTTGTAAATATCTTATACTTAGAATATTTTGATTGTTAAATGGATAAAAAGTGGCATCTATTTTGATTGTTAAATGGATAAAAGGTGGCATGTCTTCACCTCTTTATTTCTAGAGATGCCCTCATTTGCAACCAAATTATTTAAAGTTGCATTCTCTACTCCTTATTTTGGATAATAACTCCTTTTGTCCACTCTGCTCATCTCCTATATTGTTTCTCCTTTGAACCCTAAGGTAGTAGTAGTTCTGTCTTCTGTTCGCCCACTGGAGTTCCAAATCAACCCATGCAATGCACTGAAGAAGTTGACACGGAGGTCCGTTCTTTTGCAGATAAAAAATTTACCTGGGAATGTGCCTATTGGCAAATTCTCATGCTGGTTGAATCATAAACCTCAGATTGCTTACCACATACAAATCAGCTGAAGTAACCGAGAATGCTTTGATAATGGCATTAGGCCCTCACCATATGCATCTCAATGGACAGATTTTGATCCCAATAAGAAAATTACAAGTGTTATTCATTTACTCTAAGTTATGTTTGTAATAACCGGTTCGAGAAAAAAAAAACAAAAACAAAAACAAAGACTCCCAATGGGAGTCTTCTTCTCTGCATGTCCGACTCAGATCAGGACTCTTAGGGCTTTCCAAATCCTAGAAGATCCTCTATAAAATCTTTCCCCCTCCCTTCTTTAAGGCTATCGAGCAACATCGGCCTTCTCCCTCTATTCTTCTATTGAAGCCACGGACACCCTTCTTGTGCTTGCTGAAGAACCTCATTGGAGAAACCACCGAAGCTCAAGGTAAGACCTGGACCATCTTCATCCCTTTCTTCCCTTTCTCCTATGTCCTTGCATGCAACCGTCGGCCGCCAGTTTCATCGAAAAATGTCCACGAACAAAATCTCTATTCTTTTCCTATTTTTCCAAAAATTTATGTTTATTTTGATGATCGGCCATCTGCTATCGGCCGTCTCTTGCTCCGCCATTATCGACCGCCCACTGCTGCATCTTGCCACCAGTCTTCCGACCCCTAGCCATTACGACCACCAGCCCCCACCCTCCCCTATTCAGCCAAGAGAGAAAAGAAGAAAAGAAAGAAGAAGAATAAAAGAAAAGAAAGGGAAAAGGAGAGAAGAGAGAGAGAGAGAGGGAGAAAGAATTTTCTCCCTCCTCTCTCTCCTCTCTCTAGGGCTTTACCCTCTCTTTTTAATTGCATCAGGGACTTTAAGATGAACCTGAGATAAAAATATGATCCGAACTTACTTTAAAATCCATGCAGTTTATTGAATTTTAGTTCGATCCTTGTTAAAAATTTATAGTATCTAACATAGTTAACCCATATTGAGTTATCTTAGCATGATCCCTGATGATCTTGATCATGATTGCCTCTTTTATCGGATACAAAAATTTTT
Source organism: Cocos nucifera (assembly GCA_006176705.1). NCBI lineage: Eukaryota > Viridiplantae > Streptophyta > Magnoliopsida > Arecales > Arecaceae > Cocos > Cocos nucifera. The sequence goes on from QRFJ01004420.1 coordinate 413,389, forward strand.
TCTCCATTTTCTCTCTCTACTTTATCTATCCTCTCTACTTTTTCTCTCTAGAGATTTTCATACCAAATCATGCCTTCCTCTTTTAAGGATCCATATTGACTCTGGCAAGATGATCTTGAATCGATTTGGTGCCCGGATGGCCTTTCGGATTGATCACCTGATCAATCATCTCTTTTATTATTATTTAATTTTATTAAATTTAATGAATAAAAATTAATTATGAATTAATATTTAAAATAGAATTATCTGATTCTTTTAAAAAAGTCTAAAGGTTTAGAACGATCGAGGTATATGGAATCTTATGCTTCTTATTTATTTTCAAATTATCATATTTTTTATGCAAATGAATTGTTGTTGATAAAATCATGTTTTCCATAAAATAAGAATCCGCATATGAGATATGAAAAAGAATATTTTATTATGATCATTGATTTCATAAATATATTTTATAAAAATGATATATTTTATGAAGCATGAATTTTAATATTTTTTTCATCTAAGTATATGTATATTTTAAGAAAAAATAAAGATTTTAATGGCTCACAGGTAGCTATGAATGAATTTCTATGAAAAGATTGACATCCGGAGCTAGCATCCATAAGAACACAGATCTTGCCAGCGCGTATAAAATTGGCATACGAAATAAAAATTTATCGATTAACAATACTGGCCCTATCATGGGTATAAAATGACCATAGCATGAATATCTATGAGCAATGTTTTGAAACATGATATGAATACCTGACAAAAATAATTTATGAATCATGTTTACAAAATTTCATGATTTATACATGCATGATTATTTTTGTAACTTGCTTTATTATATGATCTATGAAATGCTTTATTTTTATAATATCTATTATTTTTTAAATATTGCATAATCATGAAAAAACTAATGCTTGATTCGATAAGAAAGTATAGGTTTTACTTATTGAGCTAGTATAGCTCATATTCTTTTTATTTATTTTTTTTTTAAAGAGAAATAAAATTAGGACCGATGAAGAATCCAGGCTTGGAGATCTGCATAGCCAAGCTTGAAAATTTTGATAGCTGAACTTAGTTTATTAGATGATCATGAACTTGTAGTTATTTATTTATGATTTTGAGACATGAGTTTGGTTTTGATTATAGATTTAGATGCTTTGAACTAATTTTGGTTTAATTATTTGATGAATAATAAAATTAAATCTTTATTTATATTTAATTATAATAAATTTTAATTGATTATGATTGATAGACTTTATGTTATTGAGGATCATACCCCTTGGTAGCATGGACGTATTATGCTCGGAATGGGGCGTGATATTTTATGGTATCAGAGCAATAGATTTGATTATGGATAGACCTTAAAAGTCTAGTGATGGATAAATAGATCTCATTTAGCTAGATCATATTTGATTGAATAAAAATAGATGAGTTTGTTTAGAATTTCTATTGCTCATTTAAGGAAGTTAATTAATACTAGTATTTTTGATAGGTGACGGTGAGCGACGGTGAGAATGAACTCTTAGCGAACATTATCACTAGGAGGAGAGGAGCAAGGACTACAATAAGAGATGCCAACCAGATGGTTGAGCAGGATCCTAATATCTAATATGCCAGCCACTCAGACAGATATTGCTGGAGTTTGTGAAATGGTGACTCAACTTATTTAGCAACAACAGTAGACACAAGCTGCTCCTCGACCTACGCCATCTTTAGAGTCATATTATGAGAGGTTTAGAAGACTCAACCCATCATTATTTGAGGGTGGACCTGACCCTCTAGTTGTAGAGACCTGGATTCGGAAAATAGAAAAAATGTTTGATGCACTATGGTATCATGAGGAAGTGAATGTTAGGCTAGCCATTTTCATGCTAAAAGAAAATGCTGAGTTTTGGTGGACTGCAATAAAAACTGCATATGGGAATACTAATAACTAGCTGACATGGGAGGAATTCAAGAAAATATTTTATGATTAATACTTTCTTAATTCAATGAGATTAGTAAAAGAAAATGAGTTTTTGGCTTTAAGGCAAAAAGATGACAAGACAGTATTAAAGTATGCAAATAAATTTAATGAGTTAGGCCACTTTTGTCTCCAACTCATGGAGCTCGAAAGGAGTAAAGCTAACAAATTTGAGCAAGGTCTAAGGTATAGAATTCGATTTTGATTGTCTTCTCATATATTTAATGATTATAAAGATGTATTAGAATGAGCTTTGAAAGTAAAATTTGAGATAAAAAAATCGAAACAAGAGAGGAGTAACAAAAACAGACCAAGATCAGTAGAAAATCTAAATAATGGATAGAAAAATTTTACTAATAACTCAGATAACAATAAAGAAGCTGTGACTTGCAAATATTATGGCAAAGATCATCATGGACCTTATCTCAAAAAACTGGGAGCATGCTTTTCTTGTGGTAGAATAGGACATATGGCACAAGATTGTCCTATTAAGAAAAAGGATAATTCAAAGATTTCCAAATCAATAGATCATAAATCACAAGAAAATGCACGAGTGTTCACTTTGACCCAACAAGATACGAATGCAAACGATCAAACAGTTACAGGTATCATTTTAGTTAATCTGTAGATATTAATATGCTCAATTTTTTATAACTTTCAACTTTAACCATATATTTGTAGAATTGAATAAGCTACTATATGATATCTCTATTCTTAAGAAAGTCATTTTTACTAATATTTTGTTTAAACACTTCATCATTTTTAAATGAGGAAGCTAGGATTGATAGAAATTGGTTTAAAGAATAGTAAATATGATATGAAGACAAAGAATCCTTATTAAAAACAAAGATATGCCAAGTTTCAGGACAAAATTTTTTGTAAGTGAGGTAGAATGTAATAACCGGTTCGAAAAAAAAAATGAAAATGAAGACTCCCAATGGGAATCTTCTTCTCTACATGCTCGACTTAGATTAGGACTCCTAGGGCTTTCCAAACCCTAGGAGATCCTCTATAAAACCTTTCCCCCTTCCTTCTTCAAGGCCATCGAGCAACATCGGCCTTCTCCCTCTTTCTTCTCTCTCTATTCTTTCATTGAAGCCGTGGACGCCCTTCTTGTGCTCGTTGAAGAACCTTGTCGGAGAAGCCACTGAAGCCCTAAGTAAGACCTGGACCATCTTCCTCTCTTTCTTTTCTTTCTCCCATATCCTTACATACAGCCATCGACTGCCAGTTTCATTGAAAAATGTCCATGAACAAAACCTCTATTTTTTCCTTATTTTTCCAAAAATTTATGTTTATTTTGATGATTGGACATCTACCGCTTGCCGTTCCTTGCTTCGTCGCCATCGGCCACCCACTATCATGGCTTGTTGCCAGTCTTCCAGCCCCTAGCCATCATGACCACCAGCCCCCACCCTCCCCTGTTTGGCCAAGAGAGAAAAGAAGGAAAGAAAAGAAAGAAGAAGAAAAAAAAAGAAAGGAAAAAGGAAAAGAAAAGAAAAGAAAAGAAAGAGAGAGAAAGAGAAAAAGGATTTTCTCTCCTCTCTCTCTAGGGCTTTACTCTCGCTCTTTTTAACTGCACGAGAGACCCTAGGATGAACCTGAGATAAAAACAATATGACTTAAAATTACTTTAAAATCCATATGGTTTATTGAATTTCAATCCGATCCTTATTAGAAATTCATAGTATCTGATCACAGCTAATCTACATTGAGTTATCCTGACATGATCCTTGATGATCCTGATTATGATTGCCTCTTTTGTCGGATATAAAGATTCTCTCTCTACTTCTCTTTCTACTTTCTCTCTCCTCTCTACTTTCTCTTTTTAGGAACTTTAGTACCAAGTCATGCTTTTCTCTTTTAGAGACCCATATTGTCTCCGATAAGATGATCTTGACTCGATTTGATGCCTGAATGACCTATCGAATTGATCACTAATCAATCATTTCTTTTATTATTATTTAATTTTATTAAATTTAATGAATAAAAATTGATTATAAATTAATATTTAAAATAAAATTATCCGATTCTTCTAAAGAAGTCTGAAGATATAAGATGATCGAGGTAAGTGGGATCTTATGCTTCTTATTTATTTTTAAATTATCATATTTTTTATGCAAATGAATTATTATTGATAAAATCATATTTTTCATAAAATAAGGATTAGCATATGAGATATAAAAAAATATATTTTATTATGATCATTAATTTCATAAATATGTTTTATGAAAATGATATGTTTTATGAAGCATAAATTTTAATATTTTTTCATCTATGTATATGTATATTTAAAGAAAAAAAATAAAAATTTTAATGACTTTCAGGTAGCTATGAATAAATCCCTATGGGAAGGTCGACATCCAGAGCTACCATCTATAAGAACATAGGCCCTCCCAGCAGGTATAAAATTGATATATGAAATAAAAATTTATCGATTAAGAATACTGGCTCTATCATAGGTATAAAATGATCATAGCATGAATATTTGTAAGCAATATTTTGAAATATAACACGAATACCTGACAATAATAATTTACGAATCATATTTACAAAATTTCATGATTTATATATGCATGATTATTTTTGTAACTTATTTTATTATATGATCTATTAAATATTTTATTTTATAATATCTATTATTTTTAAATATTGCATAATCATAAAAAAATTTATGCTTAATCTGATAAGAAAGTATAAATTTTATTTACTAGACTAGTATAGCCCATATTCTTTTTATTTTTTTTATAGATAAATAAAATTAGGATTGATGAAAGATCCAAGCTTAAAAATCTGCATAGCCAAGCTTAAAAATTTTGATAGCTGAACTTAATTTATGATGATCGTAAACTTATAGTTGTTTATTTATAATTTTGAAATATGAATTTGATTTTGATCATGAATGTAGATACTCTTAATTATTTGATGAATAATGAAACTAAATTTTTATTTATATTTTAATTATGATGGATTTTAACTGATTATGATCGATAGGTCTTATATTATCGAGAGCCGTACCTCTGGTAGCATGGCTGTGTTATATCCTGAATTGGAGCGTGACAATGCTTCTGAATACAGGTTTTATCATGGTTATCTCATCTTATAAACAAATCTTAAATTGCTTGTATCGAGCAACACGAGGAATGTTAAAGATTGACATCATGGTTATACAAGCGTACATAGAATATTGCCCTTCTGACATGTTACCAAGGAAAAACTGTCCTGAAACCGACTTAATTAAGTTCAGCAACCTTAAAAAGCTCTCTCCATTTCTCAGGATCGCTTCCAGGTCCTTCTCCCTGCATTAGTTCAACCTAGTCGTTTTAGGAATCCAGAGGTGAAGATTGCAACTTCTTAAAGTACAACAAGATTTTTTAAAAAGTTTTAAATAAAGACAGATTGCAAAATGAAATACCTGAAAGAAACATTAGGTAAAAATATAAAGTAGTTAATTATAATGCTTCACTTCCATTCCTCGAAAAAAATGATGCTTCACTTCCAGTATAGAAAACTAATTGGTCCCCATTTTTTCAGGCATAAACTAACCAGTTTATTTGAAAGCCTGTGAAGCAGATTAATAAAAAGAAGCATATAGTAATTCAAGATGCATTCTTCAAATTCGATAGGGATAACTACCTCCACCGAGTTGATTTCATATATTTTTCCTTGAGTAAATTCCATATCCAGAGCTTGTATGCAGGCTTCTGCAACAACAAGTCTGCTAACTTCGCCTACAAGTTTGTCTCCTATGAAATGGAAAAAACTGACTGTTAAATGAACCAAAGGTATGATGATATGCTAAGAATAAAATTTTTGCAGTACTTTTAATCCATCAATCTCAGAAACATGTGAGATTGGGTCCTTTCATAGAGAAGCACACTATTTGCACTCCTAACTTCTTAGTAAAGCGCAAGACGATTGGATTTATATCTGTAAATGATACTTTGCCTTTCTTCCAGCAAGCCAGCAGAAAAGCAGCATCCTCATTTTAGGTTATGCCCTAGGTACCATGAAACTTTGGGACTGTATGTTGTAGGAGATCCAAAGGTATGTTTTACAGCAATCAGGAGATTTGATATGATTTCCGTTTAAAATGCAAAGAAGATCACAAAAATTTTATTTTCCTCGAAGATCTTTTTGAATTAGAATCATTATGGAGAACCGTAAGCAACATGCTAAAGTAATCACGTCTTTCCTGTGTAACACATGAAGCAACATGCTAAGCTGTTGAGATGGTAATGCCTTGCTGGAGATGCACTTTGAAGACAAATGAGTTAAACTTACTTTTCATATTTGTTGTTTATGAGGGCTGATCTCTCTCTCTCTCTCTCTCTCTCTCTCTCTCTCTCTCTGTGTGTGTGTGTGTGTGTGTGTGTGTGTGTGAGTGTGCATGCGCATGCGTGCGCTTGTTGGGAGGAAGGCAGGCATTCCCCCATCTGAGATTTCTTTTCGAGAAAAGGGGAAAAGCCACTTCTTACAAAATAGATGCATCTTCCCACGCAACTGGCATATTTTCAAGCGGCAAAAAGGCTATAACATAAGGATAATACATGCACCAATGAAACCATCGGATGAACAGAAGCATTCATTGTATGAGAGGTTGTCTCGACTCAAGACCATCTCATACAGATCTATTTCTCACTATTCATGCCTACCAAAGGTAGTATGAAGGGAATATCACACATTAGAAAGAAAGCAAGTCTCTCCATCAATTACTCAAGAAAGAACTTAGGATAGACTAGTATGTTGTTTTGAGACTTGTTACAATTTTTCAATCCACCTGGGCATTGCTATTCTGATTCAACCAGGATCCTTTCATGCACTTCAAGAATGAAGTGATTACTTGAAGGGACTCTAGTCTTGGCAGGATGCCTATGGGACATTAGGATGTGGTACCATCTTGCATGCAGGGACAAGGTACTATCTCGATTATCAACATATCGTAGAATATCTTAAGGCCATCCCACCATTGTCCCTGCACCTAGTCCACCATGCAAAAAAAAAAGAAGAAGAAAAAAAGAGAGGTCCAAAATGATTTGCACGAATTTTAAAGCATCAAAAAAAGTAGATTGATTTGAAAGAAGACGGGAGTCTTCTTCCTTGATAGACTCCCAATTAGAGTCGGAGATCATTGCCAAAAGGGAGTCTAACTCCTCCCATCGGGCTCTATTTGAAGGGGAGGGCTTCTCTTCCTTCCCATCAAAGAATGAGGCCCAAAGTTGAAGAAATCACCGGAGTTTTCTTACAGAAAGCTATCACTGTGCTGCTAAAAATCAGGGTTGGAGAGCTCGCCGAAGCCTAGGGTAAGCCCGCCCTTCCTCTCTCACTTCTCTGTCTCCCCTTAGCCTTAAGCACCACCACTGGCCGTTAGTTTCGCCAAAAAATCAACAAAAGAAAATCCCTTATTTTTTGATCTCTCTCTCTCCCCCCCCCCCTTTTCAAGCCATGTCTGCCATCGGTGCTCATCGCCAAAGCTCCCGATCCCTTCCCCACTTTGTCCTCTAGCCTATGCCGGAGCCTCAACCATCAATGAGTGGGTGGGTGCCCGAGAATAACCAAGAAAAGCAACTCGGTTAGGCCTAGTTTTGGCTGATTTCTATGGCCCAAGTATGGCTACCCAAGAGAAGAGGTGAATTGGGTATTTTAAATTTTAAGCTTATGATGTAAGTAGATTGATCTAATTAAATACTAACAAATAAGCTATGTAATGTGCAGTGAAGAAAATCAATAGAATAGTAATATGCAATCACAAATATAATGATTTTATAGTGATTCAGTGCCAAACTCAGCATTTACGTCCACTCCCTAAGTAAACCATTTAGGAATTCAACTATAATCACTAGGCTTGATTACAGTTCGATTGTTTTACTTGGACTCACAATCCAACCCAGTTGGTTTTGACCTTGGCTTACCAACCACAACCATACAATGATTGTTTTTCTGGGCTAACAATCAACCCCGATTGGTTTTTACTTTGGCTTACCAATTACAACCATATAATGACCAACTCTAGGCTTGGACCAACCCAAGTTTCTCAGCCCAAGAAACTTGAAATAAAAAAATAAATAATACAGTAAATAAAACAAAAGCAAACTCTCGAAGCTTAGGAGAAGAAAATCTAAAAGCTTGGCTTGTAGGCTTGATTTCTTCTCTTGAATGCTTGAAAGAAGTAGGAATTGATCTTTAATGGTGATGACCTAACTTCTCTATGATTGAGAATGTTGGAAGGACAAGGGTAACACCAAAAAAGGACTCCTTCCTTTTCACTATTGAGCTCACACATTTGAAGGACTGAAAATCTGCTTGGAAGCTCTCTCTTGTATGTTCAAAAGTTGTTTTTCATGTCTCAAGTGTTTCCTTAAGTATCCCTTAGGTTTTCCACCATTACAAGTCATCATCATAGGCTTCTGAAAGTGATCTAATCATTGAAGATCCAAAATAGCCATTGGAGGACGTGTAGAGTGAAAAAGCTGCAGAACTGAAAACTAGTCATTATAAGCACCGGATCGGCTCAATTTTAAATTGGATCGGCTCAGTCTAAACTGGATCGGCTCAGTTTTCAGCTGGATCAGCTCAGTCTCAGAAATTCCAAAATACTGTTTCTGTCTTCTTCTATTGTCTGAGACTAGGACGGCTCACTTTATGACTGGGTCGACCTAGTTTCACTGGGTCGGCTCAGTTTTCAGCTGGGTCGACTCAGTCCCTTGGGTTAAGAAAAATTGTCTTTCTGTCTTTTGCTTCCACTGAGACTAGGATGGCTTAGTCTCAGACTGGGTCGGCCCAATTTGCGTGGCAGGCATGCCAAATACTGTTTATGACCCTTTCTTCTCCAATTTACTTTGTAGGTTAGATTTGTCTTTTTGCCTTGATTTATCCTTAATTAAAACATCTTGAAAGATGATTCCAATTTGAAATGTCCTCTCTAAAATCTTGAATAACTGATGAATGAAAATATTTGGTGTTTTTGAGCACTTGAGATTTACAACTACACATCCTCACAAACAATGTTAGTACTATAACAATTTATACTCAAATACTTTTGTTATCATCAAAATCAATCTATGGTCAACAATCTTTTTCTTTTTGATGATGATAAAACCTCTTGAGTATAACCTTTTGTTGATATTTGAAAATGATATTTTCATTCAATCTTATCAATTAACTCATGCATCATATTTATTTTATCAATTTATATATGCTCCTCCTGAGTGTAATGACCCTATTTGATCTAAGTCAAATTTTGTGTTGCTCCCCCTTACTATGTGCCGAGGTTTTAATTTAATAATTCGAGTTCTGATGGCTTTCACTTATTTGCATATTCTTTATTTGTTCTTGCTGAATTAACGCCTATTTAAGTAGTGTGCCATCCCATTTAAATAGTATGCCATACTGTGCCATTCTTTAGATTTAATTAAATTTTCAATACTATTTTTCTCCCCCATTTTGTCATTATCAAAAAGTATACAACAATGTAAAGAGATTTAGTCAAGCATGAAAGGAGATAATTTCATTCATTCATATAAAGAATTTAATGCAATTCAAGCCAAAAGTCAAACTTTATTCATTTATAGATACAAAGACTTGCAAGCTTACAAAATATTAAAGTTTGAACATTATATATCATAGACATTTACAACCAAAATGTTCTAAGCATAACTAAAAGGACCCTAAATGCAATCTAATCGACACTAGGCTCTGGAGAGTCGGATGTAGAAGTGCACTGCTCAGCGAACACCTTCCTTACAGCATTCTCCATCAATGAGGGAAGATCACCGGAGAGTCTATCATATACCCTGGCCGAGACGCGCTGCACAATCTCCTCAATCTGATTTTTGTCAAGTTTGACAGTGGACGAAGATGGTACAGGTGCTGGATGCTGTGGCACAGGCTCTAGCTCATGTCTTTCTTCCCCTTCATCTAACTTCACCCAAATTTTATTAACCTTTTTAAACTTCATCCTATGCATTGATTTCAGATTGTATGTGTCATAGTGCTGAAGCTTCTTACTGGGTTCCCCTTCCAGGCTAACTCCAAAGTCCTGGAATACTAGTGTCAAGAACATCCCGTATGGTAGTGCTGGTTTTTCTTTTTGGGATGCTTCTTGCATTACTCTTAAGATCAAGGCAGGAAGATTGAACTTTTGCCTCATAAGAATGTGGTACATCACAGCTATATCATTCTTGTTGAGAAAGTCAAATCTTCCTACTCGGGGCATTAGAATCTGAGCTGAAATGTGGTGAAGTAGTCTATTTTCCACGGACAGGTCCTTAGCATGGATTTTCTCAAAATGCATGGCATCTTCCCTTCCAAACAACAACCGTAGCCCACTAGTTCGATCATCAAGTCTCTCAGCTCTAACAGTGGGTGCCCTAAGTAAATTGCCCAACTTTTCTACGGTTAAATTGATTTTCACCCTCTTGACTTCTGATTCAAATGAATTTGGGCTAACTTTAGCATTGCTATAGAACTCCCTCACTAGGTTTGGATAGGTCGGAAGATTTATTCCTGAGCAAAAGTATTCCCATCCTTGAAACTTTAATCCCTCTCCAAACTCAAAACCCTCACTTTCTAGGAAATCAAAACCCACTCTTCTACCAGTTGTGATAGCCCTAGAGGAGAGTGGAATGGGTACGAAGGAAGGAGACGGAGGGAAAATAGGAGTGGGAGGCTGAGGGGGTTGAGTGGATGGTCCTGGTGGAGGAGAGGATGACTAAGACGACCTAGATGGTGAGGCATGGTCTTCACGAAACTTAGTTCGCCGTTCTTCACTGCGCGTCCCATGACGTGGCGGCGGAACAGAGCATCCGTGCTTTAATCGACGAGATGCAACCTATTTCTTGGGTGCCATGGCTCTAAAATCCCGCCTAAGAATAGTGGAAATGGGCTTCTAGGGGATGGCTTTTAGGGTTCTAGGGTTTTTCTTTAGACGGCTAAGGAACGAAAGATGAAAAAGCCGTCGATCTGTCCGTTTAAAAAATAGGATGCCCGACAACTTAGTCGGCTCAATTTTTCTGTGAAGAAAAATTGGGTCGGCTCAGTACTGGGACGACCTAGTTTTTATAGAGAAAAAAACTGAGTCGGCCCAGTTTGGCACAGACTTTGATATTTGTGTTTCATATCCAAAAAATTTCTCATTTAATTTTCACTTCTAAAAAATGAGTAAATACCAGATGATTCATCACATGAAAACTAATTATCTCATCATTTTAAAACCAATTATCACAAGATATTTATTTAACAAATTAGATCAAATAAACCTAATTGCTTTCTAATTATGCAAAATCTTTCTTCATTCAAGGATTTTGTAAAGATATCAGCAACTTGATTTTCAGTAGGCACATATTCAAGAAGTATATCGTTATTTTGAACATGCTCTCTAATAAAGTGATGTCTTACTTCTATATATTTTGTTCTTGAATGCAATATGAGATTTTTAGTTAAATTTATGGCACTTGTGTTGTCACATCGAATAGGAATATTATTACAAGTAATACCATAATCTTCTAGTTGTTGTTTGATCCACAATAGTTGAGCACAATAACTCCCAGCAGCAATGTATTTGGCTTCCACCGTAGACAAGGCTACCGAGTTTTGTTTCTTGCTAAACCATGAGATCAAATTCACTCCTAAAAATTGACATATACCGCTTGTACTCTTCCTATCTAAGCAACAACCAGCAAAATTTGAATCACTATAACCAATTAAGTCTAATGAAGATTGTTTAGAGTACCATAAACCAACATCTTGAGTATTTATTAAATACTTAAAGATTCTTTTAACTGCTAATACATGTGATTCCTTAGGATTTGATTGATAATGCGCACACATGCATACACTAAACATTATGTTTGGCCTACTTATAATTAAATATAGTAAAGATCCAATCATACATCGATATAGCTTAGGATCTACTACTTTTTCTTTTGGATCTTGATCAAGCTTGCGACTTGTGCTCATGGAGGTGCCACTTCCTTTGACATTCTCCATCCCAAATTTTTTTAACATTTTCTTGATGTATTTACTTTGGTTGATGAAGATCTCCTCATTTGATTGCTTGATTTGGAGTCCGAGGAAAAAGTTGAGCTCTCCCATCATGCTCATCTCAAACTCGCCCTGCATGAGACTAACAAATTCTCTACACAAAACTTCATCAGTAGCACCGAATACTATATCATCAATATATAATTGGACAATTAACAGATCACTTGATTTTTTTTTAATAAATAGTGTTTTATCCACATTACCTCTTTTAAAATCATTGTTTAATAAGAATTTACTCAATCTATCATACCAAGCCCTAGGTGCTTGTTTTAATCCATATAGTGCTTTCTTAAGTTTATATACATGATTAGGTAATTCTTGACTTTCAAAGCTTGGAGGTTATTCTACATAAACTTTTTCTTCAATTAAACCATTTAAAAATGCACTTTTTACATCTATTTGAAAAAGTTTAAAGTTCATGAAACATGCAAATGCTAAAAACAATCTAATAGCTTCAAGTCTAGCTACGGGTGTAAAGGATTCATCAAAATCAATACCCTCTTCTTGATTGTACCCTTGTGCAACCAATCTAGTCTTATTTCTAATTACATTGTCCTTCTCATCTAGTTTATTTCTAAAGATCCATTTTATACCAATTACAAGAAAATTTTTAGGTCTTTCAACTAAATCTCAAACTTTATTTCTCTCAAATTGATTTAACTCTTCTTGCATTACTAATATTCAATTTGGATCTTTTTCAGCTTCAATTATATTTTTAGATTCTAGATGCAATATGATTCATAGCTTCTTTAAAAGATGATCTAGTTTTAACTCCTTGAGATGGATTATCTATTATTGATTCCCTAGGATGATTATGATTATACCTCCATTCCTTTGGTAAGTTGGATGCACCTTAATCATCTTGAGAATGTGGCATTATTTCTTCAACCTCTTGCTCTTTATCTTCTGGAATATCTTCAAGTGATATATTTTTTATTTTGTTTTCTAAAATTTCTGCATTCACATCAAGCTCTTCTTCTCTTGTTCTAAGAGAGTTAGTTTCATAAAAAATTACATGTACGGCTTCTTCCATAATCAATGTTCTTTTATTAAATACTTTATATACTCTACTATGTGATGAATATCCTAGGAAAATTTCTTCATCTGATTTTGCATCAAACTTTCCAAGCTTATCTTTACCATTTATTAGAATGAAACATCTACATCCAAAAATTTTAAAATATGAAATGTTTGGTTTCTTTTCTTTGTAGAGTTCATATGGAGTTTTTTTTAAGATTGGTCTAATTAAAACTCTATTTAGCATATAGCATGCGGTGTTAATCGCTTTCGCCCAAAAATATTTTGGAAGATTGCTTTCACAAAGCATGGTTCGTGCCATTTCAATCAAAGTCCTATTCTTTCTTTCTACCATCCCATTTTGTTAGGGTGTCCTACGTGCTAAAAAGTTATGATTGATTCCATTTTTAGAACAAAAATTTTGAAATTTTTGATTTTCAAACTCCGTCTATGATCACTTCTTATATATAAAACATTGCATTCTTTTTCTTTTGTTATTTTGTTAAATAGATCAACAAACATATCAAAAGCATCATCTTTATATGACAAAAATAAAACTCATGTATATCTTGAAAAATCATCTATTACTACAAAGCCATATCTTTTTCCTCCAAGACTAGTAGTTGAAATAGGTCCAAACAAATCCATATGGAGTAATTCTAGAGGCATGGTAGTTGAAACAACATTTTTAGATTTGAAAGATGATTTCGTTTGTTTACTAAGTTGGCATGCTTTATAAATTGTCCTTTTCAAAATTGATTTTGGGCAAACCCTTTACTAAATCAAGTTTAATTAATCTTGCTAGTGAGTCCATACTTGCATGACCTAATCTATTATGCCAAATCTAACTTGATTCATTTAGTTTAGCATTCATAGCAACAAGACAATCAATATTCTCATTTTTAAGCTCATTAAGATCAACAATGTAAACATTTTCATGTCTTTTTCCTACGAACTTAATGCTTTCATCTGTAGAGCTAGTTACAATGCAATGAGATGATTTGAATGAAACATTAAAGCCCATATCACAAAGTTGGCTTATACTAAGTTATGCATTAGTCCTTCAACATATAAGACATCTTCTATGCTAGTAGAGGGTGTTATCAAGATATTACCAAGACCAATGATTTTTTCTTTACCATTGTCTCCAAATGTTACAACATCTCCGTCTTTAGCTTCAAGAGAGATAAATTATGATTTATCTCCCATCATGTGTCTCGAGCATCCACTATCAAGGTACCACCTTCTTTTAGCTTTTACGGATGCCAAGCACACCTATATAAGTAATCAAGCAAACTTAGGTACCCAAGTTAACTTGGATTCTTTGGGGTTAGCACAAATGGTTCTTTTTGGAACCCAAACTTTCTTTACTTTTGTTTTGCTTGAATTAAAGATTTTGCATTCAATAAATTTATGTCCAATTTTATTGCATTTGTAACATATAATTCTTCTACCATAATTTTGAGATTTTGCATATACATTTTTCAATAACTTTTGCTTTCTTGATGTATCATACTCTATACTGGTTTTATCAAGAACCATCTTTTGATTTTCAATTATTATTTGCAGATTTTTAGAGCTTAGCATATATCTATCTACTATGGATCTTAATCTTACCAGTTCATCTTGTAAAGATATAATCTTATCATTTGATTCATCTAGATTAGTTTGTAAATTCTTCATATTTTCTTCTATTTGAAATTTATCTTTACTTAAGGATTGATTCTCTTTCTTTAGTTTCTTATTCTTACGTAATAGCTTTTTAAAGTCATTAACTAAGTCATTGAAAGCATCATACAATTCTTCAAAAGTAAAATTTGAAATTGAAGTATTATCATTTACCTTATCATCACTATATGCGACAAAGGTTTGCCTTTTCTTCTCTTTGATATTCTTCCTCACTTGAAGAAAAATTTTCATCATTGCTCCATGTGGCTTTGTATGCTTTCTTTATCATTTTCTTGGAGCTTTTCTTTAACATTGGACAATCCATCCGAAAGTGTCCGGGCCTTCTACACTCATAGCAAATAGATGGTTATTCTTTCTCTTTTTCTTTTTCTTTGCTACATTCTCCCTTGTTAAACTTTTTCTTAGGTTCACATCTCTTCCTTCTTCTCATTAATTTCTTGAATCTTCTAGCTATCATGGCCATCTCCTCATCATCTTCCGAACTCTCTTCGGAATCACTTTCTTCCATATGGATGGCAGCAGCTTTAAGTGTAATGCTTTTCTTTTTCTTTACTTCCTCTTCTCTTCCTTAGTTCATGTTCAACTCATTGGTCATGAGTGACCCAATTAATTCCTCCAATGCTAAAGTATTTAAGTCTTTTGCCTCTTGAATGGCAGTCACCTTTGGCTCTAAATTCTTTGGCAAAGACTTAAGAATTTTACACACAACATCGCTATTAGCATAATCTCTTCCAAGACTTTTCAAATCATTCAAAATATCAGTGAACCTAGTGAACATTTCAGTGATGGTTTCATGTGGTTCCATTTTAAATAGCTTATACTTATGTACCAACATATTTATTTTAGATTCCTCAACTTGATTAGTCCCCTCATGGGTGACTTCAAGTCTATTCTAGATTTTTTTTGCAGATGAACATGTTGATATCCTATTGAACTCATTAGCGTCTAAAGCATAATATAGAACATTTATCGCTTTGGCGTTAAGTTGAGCCTTCTTTTTGTCATGTTCATCCCAATCCTTTTCAGGTTTTGGGATGGACACTCCATCAATAGTAATTGTTGGTGTGTGAGGTCCTATCATTATGACATTCTACATGTTGTAGTCTTGTGCTTGGATAAATATCCTCATTTGTATTTTTCAATATGTGTAATTAGTTCCATTGAACAGTGGAGGTCTATTGGTTGATTGCCCCTCAACCAATGGAGTCCCAATTGGGGTTGCCATATGATCTTTAGCTCTTTGATAGCTTGATCAACAACTAATATTAGAGCACTACTCTAATACCACTTGTTGCCCAAGTATGGCTACCCAAGAGAGGGGTGAATTGGGTATTTTAAATTTTAAATTTATAATGTAAGTAGATTGATCTAATTAAATGCCAATAAATAAGCTATGTAATGTGCAGTAAAGAAAATCAATAGAACAGTAATATGCAATCACAAACACAATAATTTTATAGTGGTTCGGTGCCAAACTCAGCACCTACGTCCACTCCCTAAGTAAATCACTTAGGAATTCAACTATAATCATTAGACTTGATTACAGTCTAATTGTTTTACTTGGGCTCATAATCCAACTCAGTTGGTTTTGACCTTGGCTCATCAACCACAATCATATAATGATTATTTTTCCGGGCTAACAATCAATCCTGATTAGTTTTCACTTTGGCTTACCAATCACAACCATACAATGACCAACTCTAGGCTTGGACCAACCCAAGTACAGTAAATAAAACAAAAGCAAACTCTCGAAGCTTAGGAGAAGAAAATCTGGAAGCTTGGCTTGTAGGCTTAATTTCTTCTCTTGAATGCTTGAAAAAAGTAGAAGTTGATCTTCAATGGTGATGGTCTAACTTCTCTCTGATTGAGGATATTGGAAGGATAAGGATAACACCAAAAAAGCACTCCATCCTTTTCACTATTGAGCTCACACACTTGAAGGACTAAAAATCTGCTTGAAAACTCTCTTGTATGTTTAAAAGTTATTTTTCATGTCTCAAGTGTTTCTTTAAGTATCTCTTAGATTTTCCATCATTACAAGTCATCATCATAGGCTTCTGGAAGTGATCTAGCCGTTGGAAGATCCAAAATAGCCATTGGAGGATGTGTGGAGTGAAAAAGCTGCAGAACTGGAAACTAGCCGTTACAGACACTAGGCCGGCTCAATTTTAAACTGGGTCGGCTCAGTCAAAACTGGGTCAGCTCAGTTTTCAGCTGGACCGGCTTAGTCTCAGAAATCCTGAAATACTGTTTCTGTCTTCTTCTGTTGTCTGAGACTAGGATGGCTCACTTTATGACTGGGTCGGCCTAGTTCCACTGGGTCGGCTCAGTTTTCAGCTGGGTCGGCTCAATCCCCTGGGTCAAGAAAAATTCTATCTTTTTCTCTTTTGCTTCCACTAAGACTAGGACGGTTCAGTCTCAGACTGGTTCAGCCCAGTTTGCATGCTAGGCGTGCCAAATACTGTTTATGATCCATTCTTCTCCAATTTACTTTGTAGATTAGATTTGTCTTTTTGCCTTTATTTATCCTTAATTAAAACTTCTTGAAAGATGATTCCAATTTGAAATGTCCTCTCTAAAATCTTGAATAATTGATGAATGGGAACACTTGGTGTTTGTGAGCACTTGAGATTTACAACAACATATCCTCACAAACAATGTTAGTAATATAATAATTTATACTCAAATACTTTTGTTATCATCAAAATCAATCTAGGATCAATAATTTTCATGCATCCTTTTGCTAGTCATGGTCGTCAACCACCTATTGCCAAAGCTTTGGTTGTGTTGCCTCCATCTCCTTTTATTGCTGGCCTTCTGGCATTGACCACCAAGGCCATCAACCTTTCCATGTTTCATCAAGAGAAACAAAGGAAGAAGGAAAACAAAAAGAAAAGAAGAAAAGAAAAAAAAAGAAAAAGAAAAGAATAAAAAAAAGAGGAAAAGAAAAGAAAACTTTCTCTCTCTTCCCTCTCTCCTCTCTTTCCTATGTCTCTGTCTAGTTTCTCTCTCTATGCATGATTTCTCTCTAGAACTCTTAGGATTTTCTAGATCTTTGGAAAGACCATCTCAATGAGTTTGAACAACCTTGGGGAAAAGGTTCCGATCCGTGGTTACTGGGCAATGTGTTGGCACCCACCCTGACCAAGATTGGGTCTACTAGATTTGATCATCCATGTTTATTGAACCATCTGTACGCTAGTTCAAATCATAATTTGATGAAATTATCTTGATGAGACTAACTGGAATGTTGGTTGTTATCGTTTGACCCTTGTCAGATTCTACTAGATTTGATTGCCTTTAATCTCTATGGAGCAAATTGTATTTTAATAAGATCTTAATTAATTAAAGTTATTTGATCAAACTAACCTCTAATCATTGAGCACTGTACCGGCCTTCACTATGACTCTTGTCAAATACTATTGATTTGATCATCCTTGATCTCTGTTGAACTATCTATATCATAGTATGATCTTTGATCGAATGAAGTTAGATGACCGATCGATCCAGACTACTAGATGCGACTACTATCAATCTTATCTTTCTATAATT
Source organism: Cocos nucifera (assembly GCA_006176705.1). NCBI lineage: Eukaryota > Viridiplantae > Streptophyta > Magnoliopsida > Arecales > Arecaceae > Cocos > Cocos nucifera. Next base: position 431,636 of record QRFJ01004420.1, read on the forward strand.
AATCATATTCATTCTAATTATTGGACTCAATTCTGTATAGGAGTATAGTTGTCTTGACAAGAAGATGCTCAATAGTGGGGATACTACAATATAATCGATTAATTAAAGATTTTGAAAGAAATTTTTGGAATTATATGGATTTGTTAGAGAACATATGAGATAAGTAATGCTTCACTTTTTCTAGATTTACTAGTGAATTATAAAATATTTTCTATATTGAATCATTTATGATTTATAAATTCGATGCATGGTATTTTGAATTATCGAATATGTTCTTTTTCAGATATATTAAATGATTTAAGATCGAACATATTAAATTTGCTATGGATTATATCGATCGATTTCGATATTGCATGGTTTATAAAATTTTTGAATTGGAATATGAAAAAGTATTTTGATTTAAGATGAATTTTGACTCACAACTCGACTATGTATCAAATCCTATCAATGGAGGTTAAATGCTAGTACTATGATATCCTACCAGTGGGATGGTTAAATGCTGATACTTTGATACCCTGCCAATGAGGATTGTGTATCGGTATTTTGATATCCTACTAGTGGAGGTTGTGCATTGGTACTTTGATACTTTGCTAATGAGGATTGTGCGTTAGTATTTCGATATCCTGCTAATGAGGGTTGTGCGTTAGTATTTCAATACCCTGCTAGTGCATTAGTATTTTGATATCCTACCGGTGGAGGTTAAACGTCGGTAATTTGATACCCTACTAGTGGGGTTGTATGCTGGAGCTTTGATACCTTGCTATTGGTATTTATGCAATGGCATTTTGATTTAGTTCATGGCTGTTGAGATGAAAGTGATGTGTTGAAAGAAATTGATTTATAAACAAAATTTGAATTGTAAAAGGATGCATTATGCAGTGGTATTTTGATTTAGTTCATGGCTGTTGAGATAAAAGTGATGTTTTAAAAGAAATTGATTTATAAACAAAATTTGAATTGTAAAAGAATTGCATCCACATACATATTATTTGGAAAGTATTATATATGCCAATTAAATTTTAAATTGATGTACCTTACATGCTTACTTCCAGTATACTACTGTTGCTAGATTTATCTAGCTAAGTATTGATTACTTATTAGGCTGTCTAGCTTATTACTATATATTTTATTATTTTTATAGATTCAGAGGACTAGTTTAACACGAGTATTCATTATGGGAGAGTGATTAGTTGCAGAATTCAATATTTTTATTTAGATTGAAAATTTTAGTGAAGTTAGATGTAAGATCTTCTGAATAATATTGGATTTTATGATAGATTAAAGTTGATTCAGATAGTTAAATCTTGGACTTAAATTATTGAATTTATTTTGCTATTTGCTTTATGATATCGTGAGAAGATATCTTATATGTTCGTGGGGAGAGTTCTTCATGAGTATGCAGCGGTTGTTACAACTGTTGGCTCATGATCTTGGGTTAGGGGTGTGACAACCATCTTACGTGTTGAGACAAGATACCATCTCGATTGTTGGCACATCGGACACCTTAGGACTATCCCACCATTGTCCCTACATCCCGATCAGCACATCTTAGGACATCCCCTATCCTCATCATTGGGATGGGGTGGGATGATAGTGCATCTCATTTTATGGGAAAATCGAGACAATCCTGCTAGATTTAAAACCCCGATCAATTGTATCTTAGGGTATGTCACATTTGCACCATGTAGAGGATTCCACTATAATGAGATCACCAGCCATAGAATGCCTCAAACTAGGTGACACCTATAAACCTTATTCATGTCATTGTCTTAATGTCTTCAAGAAAATCGATTAAGTAATGCCAAAAATTACCAAAATAAAATTTCCAATGCTGAGCAAGAGATGCCCACTGAAAGAAAAACTTCATTTGACAAATTCTCTAAATAATAGACCATCACTTGGTTTGCAATGACCTTGCTCCAACGAGAAATGGAACTTTTGTAACAATTGATTTTCATATTCTTGATGTTTCTTTTCTTTAATCAATGAATATAACAAAAAGGCTACTGGTCCAAAAATAACCAATATTGGTTGAATCAGTGTCACACTTATGACACTTGGCCCGTGCCAAGGTTCCATAGTTCTACTTTGGGATCCATGAAACTTACATGGTCAAGCAATACTTGAGTCCACATTTTGAGATATTTGTAGGATGAGGAAGTAGGAATAAAAGGAGAGCTTCCACAAGGTCATATGGAAGGAATATATCTTGGAATTGATACTATAATTGGCTTAAAGAATGAAGAGATTGTGGATTTAGTATGTGTAATGTTTTATGTTTTCAAACAGGAAGTTTTAGAATTAGAGCCATTGAAGAAACCTACAAATCAAATTTCTTGAAATGTGCATGAAGATTGACAAAATGCTCAATCCTGTTACCAGCATCTAGTAATGGATATAAATTGAAGAAATTGGCTTCGAATAATGTCAACATGATGAAGCATCCTAATATCTGGATAAAGAGGAAAAAAAAGAAAAGAAAAGGTGGCATAAGGAAAATCACATTCAAGATAAGGGGTATCTTGTTCACATCTCTGTACCAGAACTAGTACCAATACCATCCATGTACAATATTATTAATACCCAGTATTGGTTTCATTTCTGTGTATCGACACTCAGTACAGCTCCTGTACCATATATCGATTTGGTACTGATATGGTATAATATGCATGGTATACATAGGTACCAACTAGTACAGTGGACCATGAAGAGTATCAGAGACACTAAGTGTGGACAATTTGGTGCAGAGAAGAAATCAACAAAGTAGAAAGAGGATGTCAAGCTTACGCTGCAACTATCAAGGGAGAGAATGTGTAAAAAGGGACAATGAGAAAACCAAAAGAACAATTTGAGCTAGAAAAAAAAAGCTTAACCAAATTTGTAGAACAACCACTTTGAAATAACCACACAATATGGTACAGCTAAAAGGTCATGAATCCCTAGGTGATGATAAGGGTGAAGCAAATAACAACACAACATAGACTAAACAACAAATGGAAACAATGAGATTCTGACCATTTTTGAGGCTAAAAGTATGTAGCCACTCAGATCTCCAGCGAAACATAACATGAGAACTTTATGCCTATGGGAAAATATAATGACTACTCTAGATAAGCTCAAAATTTGCAGAGTAAAGTCATACTCTTTGTTCATCAACAATCAACAACATCCCGACAATACAAGCATTCAAGAAATATGTTTTGCATCATGTGTACTTTGGAGCTGGGGAGGAGGGTATCCCCAACTTAACAGGTTGGACGTAATTTTGATCTCCAGTGGCTGATAAAGGAGATGAAAAATGCCTCCAACAAGTATAAAAGAGTTAAATGAATGGTAGTAATGGACAATGAATAATGATTGGGTAACTCCATTATTGCTCCTATCTTCGTGGGCAAGAAATATTCTGGATAAATTTGTGCACCTGGAACTCTCTAGTGATGGTTATGGTTAGTCTACAAGATTTTGGCCATGATCCAAAGAAATCAGCTCATGAGCTTGTTGTCACAGAGCCAATCTGACATGCAATGGAGGAGATTGCTCTTGGAAAAATAGTCAATTGCAATGGCAGTGACCTCCATTAGTGCTTCTGGCTGCTAGAGATGCTCCAGAGCGATAGAAAGAAACCCAGGAAGACGATAATGAAGCTTGATGAAGAAGTTTAAGATCAAAATGACTTATACAGATACAATAAACCATGGCCTTATAATATGATATGTGAAGTATAATAGACGACAAAACAGTATGTATACATATGAAATTCATATATTCCTAGCATGTTAAAGCCTCTGAAAAATCACGACAATTTTAGGACTATTTCATCCAAGAGGGTTACCTTGACCTATGACGACTGCACGTCGTTTCCCTGCAGTTGCTTTAAGCAATGTATTTAAATCATATGAAGTGTATGGTCCATCAGTCAATCTTCCAGCCCTGGCAAATGTAGCCATATTCTATCAACAAGAAACATAATAACTCTGGCAATACAAACACACATATACATACATACAGGTAAGAATAATTATCAAAAGAAAATGGTAAGAAGATCAGCTGTTCTTTCCTTTTTCCTTTGGACATTGAGAAAGGGCCAAAAAGCTATATGGTAGCAGTCAATGGGCCTCCCTCAGAGCCTTGGCCTCATATAAACATAGCTTATTATCTACATAATATAAAAAATATTACGCACCTGATAATGGTGAAGGGAAGGCCAGAACTGCAAACAAAATCTTCCCCCATCTTCTTAAACTTAAGAACACCAAAGAGATTCATGATACTGCTCAAACAGAACAACCACAACATTAGAAGCTAAGTTACCAAATGCACAAATATTTTCCCTAATTCTAAAACTAAGGTACAAGCATAAATGAAACATAACCAAGAATGCATATATTATTTGGCTATCCATCAACATTCAAAGTTAAGCACTCTTATAATTTTTTCCTGGATTCAAGGAGTTGTGTTCTAAAACAAGCATCACAAGCAAGGCTTAGCATATTGAACCTCATAGAACTTTGTATTGCTGCTGATTATGAGTTTCAGCATAGAAAGGTTAGTAATCACTTTCATGGTTATTTGCAGATGAAAATTGAATAGATAGACTAATTATTGTTGTAGTATCGATGACTAGAAGAGTAGATATAGAACAAAAATTGTTAAGAAGGTTGCAATAATTTAAGATCTCGTCCAAAAAGGCTAGCCAAAAGGTGTTACTTGGATTCCTTGGCCCTCTATATTTTTCCAAGATCTACCTAGTGCATAACCGATGTGAGACTAAATATTTACCTGCACAAGTCCCTGCACAATCCTCTATCTATGCTTTGGCATCTTTGTAGGCTAGGAGTCTAAATCCCATCAAATCAAATCACAAATACTACGATTGGACTATGGTCAACCTTAAAAAGGTCCATGCTGCAGTTTTTCCTAATCCACATGGACTATGGACCGGGTCCACTTTGATACCACCTGTAACATCTCAGGACCTCATGCAAAAAGGTTAGCCAAAAAGTGTTATTTGGAAGAGTGGCCCTATTTATGTATCCAAGATTTATCCATTGCATAACTAAGTTGGCACTAAACACACACTTCCATAGGTCCTCTTAAAGGTATTGGCTAAGAGACCCTTGTTTCGGTTAGTTTCAAAATATGCCCGACACTTTTTAAACTCTACATTCTCAATATCGTCAAAATTTCAAATATGCAATAAATGACAATACATACCTCCATGGAAGCTCATTGAATTTTGTAACACCAACTGATGATACAAGAATGAGTCTCTTCAATGTTGGTGGCAATGCTGATACAAGATTCCGTACTCCTTCCCAATCTTCAAACAACAATTATGTTTGAGAAAGTTGAAAGGACAAAATTTTCTAAACCATCATGCTACAAATTCTCATTGCGTGATTGAAAGATTTTGGCTTTTGAAAAGTCAAAAAGAAAGTACCTTAAGGAAAAATATAAAAAGAAAACAGCCCAACTAAATTCAAAGTGAAGAAGGAATAAAACAGAAAACTATTGTGTAAATCACTAGTTGTCATCAAGGAGCAGAAGAGGAAAAGCCTGTTATTATGAGACGTCAAGAGGCATTCAAAATTGTTCTAGCATTTGTCAAGGAAGAATGTTGATACGATAATACGATGGAATTATTTGAGAAAGTGAGTGCATCTTCATATAGAATAATTTTAACATGATCTTATGCCCATGAACCTTTTTGGCTATTATTTTCCTTCCTGTTTTCGTTTTATGAGGAACACATGGTTATGGAATTGTACCTCATATCTTTAACTGGAACTAGGCCACTGTCATCTAGTAATATAGAAGTTACTGAAAATTATACATCTTTTTTCCTAAACAAGTAGATGCAATCTGCAGAGACATTATACCCACCCACTCTTTCAGGTGTGTTGTCACCATCCCATCGCCTCGAAGGAAATGCTGTGGTTCCGGTGCAGCAAATTACATGTGTGACTCCCTATGAAACAAGAGTCCTATAATTTGATTTAATAAAGCAGTCATAAATAATTTGACAGTCAACATGATAATTTTTTTGAGCATCATATCAAAATGATATTTTTATATCCTGAAACTGAAAACTAGAATGAAAAATCAAATTGACTAACCTCAAATATAGCTGGATCTAAATCACTTGGATTTCGTGTGTCCCCTTTCCATACCTATTACAAATAACAATACCTCAAAACTATAGTTAGAATATAAAGGCAAGTACCAGAGTAGTAAATAAGTTAACACGTCAAAATAAAGGAAATGAGTTAACATGTTAAATAAGTAACTTGATTACAATACCTGGAAAGTGTTCTCATCTTGTTCACCAAACAGAGATGTAGCTTTTGTAGGATCTCTTAGAAATAAGCGCAATTTGGTGTTTCTGCTTAGAAGAGATGCTACAATTAACTGCCCTGCAAACATATTATATGCATGAAAGAATATATAAATCCACAGAGGTGAGTTGGTCTGGCGAAGCAACATATAACTGAAAAAACAGAAACATACCAGATGAAGGCTTTAAAACCACAGGATTTTGTTGCATCATCCTTATGCTAACTTACAAAATATAAGGTAATCACTTATACCACTGCAAAGAATATATTGTTCATTTTTATAATTGTGTTCATAAAATCTATTGCCAGTGGCCCAGTGCATTGCCATCTGCTTGGCAGCAAAGTCTTAGATTGTATCTGCTTGGCAGCAGAGCTTAGATGTTTGCTCCCTGGAAGAGAAGGATTTTCTTCACAGTGTTGCATGATATTCAGATTCGCAAGGCAAAAAATATATACATCTCCATGAGAACTTAAGTAATCATGACAATTTGTTTTTTTTACCATTTCAACTTATGCATGTTATTTGCGTTTCAATAAGAAAAGTTGGAAAAAATAATGCGCTCGAACATACTCTAGAATATGGGATAGCAACCACTCTGGAAACGTTCTGATTGTTGCAACAAGGGGCTTGGGTAGAGAATCTTATTTTTTTGAGCCATTTGGGTGTACAAATTGGAAAACACATATCGGCTACAATGAGCAACCAAAAGGTCAATAGCAGTGTGGCATGACAGGATGATTTCTCCTACATCCATAACAAGAAAATTATTCTAAGTACTTTCTCCCAGTTATGACAATATTAGAAGAATATCAAGACAAATTCATCATTGCAACAGAGCAGAAAAGCAAAACTCAAAAGAAACGATTCTCCACCTCAGGAAGGCAAAGTAGTCTAAGAACCAATAGTTAAGTTGACATGTCAAACTACTGATGCCAGACATTTACAATGAAGATGCATAGATATTGATTTGCATCCATAAAATCCTTATGATTGCTCTTGATAAATTAAATTTAAAGTTAAAAGCTTAAAATCTATTTAAACTGTCAAGCATAGAACAAAATTTGTTGAAATTTTTGTAATGCTCATAAGAAATTTGGTTGAAATCTATTGAGATGAAGGGACATGACTTTAGCTAACCATACCTTCAAATTACTTCCAAATCCTAAAGAAAGACACACAGAGCCTCATTCAAACTGTATTGCACAACTCTGAAACATGAGATGTACGTGGAGTATGAGATGTACTTGCAATTGGACAAACTTTGGAGTGTTATATGGATACTTCTTGCTCGGACCACATCATTGGAATAATTAACAAAAATTATTAGGTCTAATTACGAATCATGTTTTCATTTGGCTCTTTGGCTTACAATTGTGACTTAGACATGAATAATATTCTTATATCAAACTTTGTGGTCTTCTCTCTGTCTAAAACTCTTTCCAGGAAGAGGGAATTCTCGAATAGGCGATCTTAACTGCATGAGCTTAAATTGCATAATCATGGAGTGGGTCTCCTACTTGTCAACTACTCTTCTAGGTTTAACCATAGGCTCCTCTCTTGCTCAAAGTTTCCTTGCCCAAGAATATACAAGATCAACTCAAAGAGTCAATAGCATTTTAATAGCCTGTTGTGAAATGTTCTCAGATATTGATGGATCATTCTTTTTTTCCATAAATCCAATTCTCTATATATGGGATAAAGAATCTTTATAAAGGTTAAATTCAGTACTTCTGCAACAGCAAACAGCAAAAAGCAAAAGGGTGCCATGTCAATTGTCATTTAGTAGGAGTCTTTTGGTTTAATCAACACTTGGTTTTGTCAGAAAACCTCTCAGCATTAGTTCAATGTTTAGACGGTTTGTTCCAAAGGGAAGGGCTAATGAACTAAAAAAATCAAAGTAGACCTGTTGACGCAGAAACTGGTTGTCGCCGGATCCAGCTGGAGCGGAGGTGGACGAGGTCGCCGCCGAGGACCTGCAAAACAAAGTCCCATCCGGAACCGGTGGCAGAGTGGCTCCGGCAGGACCCTCCGACGATCAAGTCAGCTCTGGCTAACAGGAATGGAGTGCTTGAAAATGAGTTATACAGAGCTTAGAGAAGAAGATGAGAGCTTAGAGCTTAGGGTTAGCATATCTGGAGGATCCTTTTTATAGGCGGAGATTGATGGTGATAGCTGTAGCCATGTGCTGGCTGGTCGCTCGAGGTCCGACGGAGTCAGTCCCAGGGGAAGGCACCGTCTGCAGCGCCGCCTACAACGGATTGATGATGACAGCCATCGCCGCCTGGTAGCAGGTCGCTGTCGCTTGCGGCGGACTGATGGTGATGGCTGCAGCTGTCTTGATACTGAGCCGCTCGGGGCCAAATGAAGGGTTGAAGGGCTTTGACGTGTACCCATTTCGGAGGAGTTCGGACTCCTGAAGATAAAGCTCGGAAAAAGTTCGGCTCCCGTAGGCGTCTGGCTGAAGGTGTGTGGCTAAGACTCGGTCGCTGGAAGTTCGGTAGGAGCTCGACCGGCCGAAGGGGATATCTGGGATGAGTCCGGCTCCTCAAGAAGTCCAACCGAAGGGGGTGTCTAGGAGGAGTCCGGCTCCTGAAAAAGTCCGACCGAAGGATGTCTGGGATGAGTCCAGCTCTCGAAGAAGTCCGTCCGAAGGGATGTCTGGGAGGAGTCTGCTGAAGAAGTCCGGCCGGGGGTGTCTGGGAGGAGTCCGGCTCCTAAAGAAGTCCGGCCGAAGGATGTCTGGGATGAGTCCAGCTCCCAAAGAAGTTCGGCTGAAGAGTGTCTGGGACGAGTCCAGCTCCCGAAGAAGTCCAACCGAAGGGGATGCTTGGAGGGAGTTCGGCTCCCGCAGGCGTCTGGCTGGAGGAGCGCGGCGGAACTTCAGCTCTCGCGGGAGTCCGACTAAAGCTCTACTGCTGAAGAGTTCGACCGGTTGAAGGAGTTCGGCTCTTGCAGGCGTCTGACTGGAAGGGCGCGGAGAGAGTTCAGCTCTCGCGGGAGTCCGACTGAAGCTCGACCGCTGAGGAGTTTGACTAAAGCCCGACCGCTGGGAGTCCAAGGAGCTCAACCGCTAAGCAGTTCGGCCGGCTGAAGGAGTTCGAAGGAGCTCAGCCGCTGGGAGATCGAAAGAGCTCGGCCGTTGAGGAGTTCGGCCGGCTGAAGGGGTTTGGTCCGGCCGCTGAGGGTCCGAAGGAGCTCGGCCGCTAAAGAGTTCGACCGGCTGAAGGGGTTCGGCTAAGACCCGTCCGCTGAAGCTCTTCCGTGGCTATTGGTTGCATTAGGCTGAGCATCAAACCGGACTTCGGTAGGAGCGGGATTTATCCCCAACAATAGTCCCCCTACTTTCAAGTTCGAAACTCGAAGGAAGGAAGTGCAGAAAAGACGACTGCCAAAGTCTTCTTCTGGGCTTTGTGCTGGATCAGGTCGAAGCTCGGGGGAGATCTCATCTCCAGCTAAAGTTGATGTTGAAGTTGAAGCCCGGGGAAGATCTCATCTCCAGTCAAGATTGAAGTAGATCTCGTCTCATGCGGTCGAGGTCGGGGGTTGAGCTCCTCCGGGGGGCGATATTGTCTTCAGCAGTCGAGGCTGACTCGGGGGAGATCTCTTCTGCAGCCGCGGTTAATACAGGCACTCGGGAGAGATCTGATCTTTGACCGAGGTTGACGCAGTCGCTCGGGAGAGATCTTCTCTGACCGAGGTTGTTTCCGATCTCTCTGGCCGAGGTTGGCTTGGATGCTCGAAAGAGATCTTGTTGCGGGCCGAGGTTGTCGCGGGCCGAGGTTGTCACGGTCGCTCGGGAGAGATCGGCCGAGGTTGACGCGGTCGCTCGGGGGAGATCTTATCTCCTGCGACCGAGTTTGATGCAGACGCTTGGGGGAGATGTTATCTCCTGTAGTCGAGTTTGCTTCGGAGGAGATCTTATCTCCTGCAGTCGAAGTTGGCCCGGACCCTCGGAGAAGATCTTATTTCCTACGGTCGAGGTTGCCTCGGGGGAGATCTTATCTTCTACAGTCGAGGTTGATGCGGGCACTCGGAGGAGATCTTATCTCCTGTAACCGAGTTTGCTCGGGAGAGATTTATCTCCTGCAGCCGAGGTTGACGCGGGCGCTCCGGGGAGATCTTATCTCCTGCAGCCGAGTTTGTCTCGGAGGAGATCTTATCTCCTGCTGCCGAGGGGGAGATTTTATCTCCTGCAGTCGAGGTTGCCTTGGGGAGATCTTATCTCCTGCAGCCGAGTTGATGCGGACGCTTCGGAGGAGATCTTATCTCCTGCAGCCGAGTTTACCTCGGGGGAGATCTTATCTCTTGCAGCCCGAGATTGATGCGGATGCTCGGAGGAGATCTTTATTTCTACAGCCGAGTTTACCTCGGAGGAGATCTTATCTCTTGCTGCCGAAGTTGGTCCGGACCCTTGGGGGAGATCTTATCTCTTGCAGCTGAGGTTGCCTCGGGGGAGATCTTATCTCCTGCAACCGAGGTGCCTCGAGGAGATCTTATCTCCTGCAGTCGAGGTTGATGCGGACGCTCGGGGGAGATCTTATCTCCTGCAGCCGAGTTTGCCTCGGGGAGATCTTATCCCTGCTGCCGAAGGGCGGACCCTCGGGGAGATCTTATCTCCTGCAGCCGAGGTTGATGCGGGCGCTCGGGGGAGATCTTATCTTAGTTTGCCTCGGGGGAGATCTTATTTACTGCTGTCGAAGTTGCCCGACCCTCGGGGAGATCTTATCTCCGCAGCCGAGGTTGCCTTGAGGGAGATCTTAGAGAGAGTTTGCCTCTAGAGAGATCTTATTTCCTGCAGCCGAGGTTGATGCAGACGCTCGGGGGAGATCTTATCTTCTACAGCCGAGTTTGCCTCGGAGGAGATCTTATCTCTTGCAGCTGAAGTTGGCCCGGACCCTCGGGGGAGATCTTATCTCCTGCGGCCGAGGTTAAAGATCTTTGACCTGCTCGTGCTAGGATGAGGTTCTTCTCCTATTCCTAACACGGCAACTATTGACTACTTCTTCCCTATGATCACAGAGTTTTTGCACCCAGAAACAGAATGGGAAGAATTTTACCGAGGGAAAGTTACTGGCAGCATATCCCCGTTTCAGGGTCGTGAGGGCGTTGTTCCTCCGGGTTTCCTTGGGCAACAAGGTCCGGGTCGGATGACCTTCTCTATCTCGTGCTGGCCTTCTCAATTTGGAGCAAGCTTCTCTTGGCTTTGTCGTTGGGAGACGACGAATCGCCGATGTACGAAGCTCCTCCCAGGGGTAATGTTGATGACACCGTGAGGCGGCCGACCTTCTTGTCGTTTCTGGCTACGGCAGTGCCCTTGGCCGATCTTCTGCTTCAGGCTGGCATCGGAGGAATTTACCCAGCCGCCCCTTTCTGATGAGCTCCTCAATTTCGTCTCGGAGCTGAATGTATTTCTCAGTGTCGTGGCCGTGGTCGCGATGGTAGGGGCATTACTTGCTTCGATCGCGTATGTTTGGGGGAGATTGTAGTCCTTCTGGCCTTGGCAGCTGATTTTTAACTTCTGTGAGAATTTGAGTTCGAAGAGCGTTAAGGGGGGCGTAGTCGCGGAACCTTTTGGGAGTAGAACTTCTTCACGCCCTTCTGTCGGGGCTTTCTTGGTGGTGAGCTCGAGGAGTTCGGGCCTTGCTTGTGCTGGGGAGGTCGTGAGCGCGGCCGAACTTTCTGTGAAACCTTCCGAGGGAGAACTTTATGCTTCTTTGTCTGGATTTCCTTGATGATGAGCTCGAGGAGGAGCTCAGCTTTGCTTGCCCGAACTTCATTCCACCTTCTGTGAATTCTTTATAGAAGCTTCCTTGAAGATATACTCGAGGGCGAGTTCGGCCTCGCATGCACTGGGGTGGTCGTGAGCGCGGCCGAACTCCATCCCACCTCTTGTGAAATTTTTGTAGGAGGTTTCCTTGATGACATACTCGAGGGGGAGTTCGGCCTCGCTTGCGCCGAACTTCACTCCGCCCTCCTGTGAAACCTTCTGTGGAAGAACTTCTGCTCTCCATTTCTCCTTCTAAGAGCGATTGGTATGCCCAAACGCTCTTCCTTAAGACTGGTTCCTCGCATCCTCATGGCGGGTTTGCTGGCAAAGTCTCCATCGGAGGTTGTCGCACGGTTTGCATCATCTCGGCGGGGCCACGAACCTGACTAGCAGGTTGAACTGCTCCACATCTACGGTGGCTTCGGATGAAACCTGGACTGTCGAGGCTGAAACGGGAGCAGATGGACCTGGCGCGCAGGCTGCCGAACGCCGAGTCAAAGCTCTCCTGGGAGGCATTTTCTCTTCGGAAAAGAACTCTAGTGAGGAAGAAGAGAGATCTCCAGAGAGGAAAGAGAGAAATCATCGTCGAGCACTCCTTTAAGAACAAGAGAACCTCGGAGGTTCGGGCCCTCCTTCTAGCGTCAATCAGTTGATGCAGAAACTGGTTATCGCCGGATCCAGTTGGAGCGGAGGAGGACGAGGTCGCCGTCGGGGACCTGCAAAACAAAGTTTCATCCGGAGTCGGTGGAGGTGGCTCCGGCAGAACCCTCCGACGATCAAGTCAGCTCTAGCCAACAGAAATGGAGTGCTCGGGAATGAGTTCCATAGAGCTTAGAGAAGAAGAAGAGAGCTTAGAGCTTAGGGTTAGCGTATCTGGAGGGTCCTTTTTATAGGCGGAGCTTGATGGTGACAGCTGTAGCCGCGTGCTGGTGGGCTGCTCGAGATCCGACGGAGTCAGTCCCAGGGAAAGGCGCCGTCTGCAGCGCCGTCTGCAGCGGATTGATGGTGACAGCCATCGCCGCTTGGTAGCCAATCGCTGTCGCTTGCGGCGGACTAATGGTGATGGCTGCAGTTGTCTTGATACTGAGCCGCTCGAGGTCGAATGAAGGGTTGAAGGGCTTTGACGTGTACCTCGGAGGAGTTCGGACTTTTGAAGAGGAAGCTCGAAAAAAGTTCGGCTCCCATAAGCGTTTGGCTGGAGGTGTGCGGTTAAGGCTCGATCACTGGGAGTTCGGTAGGAGCTCGATCGGCCGAAGAGAATGTCTGGGAGGAGTCCAACTCCTGAAGAAGTCCGATTGAAGGGGGTGTCTGGGCTCCTGAAGAAGTCCGGCCGAAGGGGATGTCTGGGAGGAGTCTGCTGAAGAAGTCCGACCGAAGGGGGTGTCTGGGAGGAGTCCGGCTCCTGAAGAAGTCCGGCTGAAGGATGTCTGGGATGAGTCCAGCTCCCGAAGAAGTCCGACCGAAGGGTGTCTGGGATGAGTCCAGCTCTCGAAAAAGTTCGGTCGAAGGGGATGGTTGGAGGAAGTTTGGCTCCCGCAGGCGTCTGGCTGGAGGAGCGCGGTGGGACTTCGACTCTTGCGGGAGTCCGACTGAAGTTCTGCTGCTGAAGAGTTCGGCCAATTGAAGAAGTTCAGCTCTTGCAGGCGTCTGGGTGGAAGGACGCGGAGAGAGTTCGGCTCTCGCAGGAGTCTGACTGAAGCTCGGCCGCTGAGGAGTTCGGCTAAAGTTCGACCGCTGGGAGTCCAAAGAGCTCGGCCGCTAAGCAGTTCGGCCGGCTAAAGGGGTTCGAAGGAGCTCGGCTGTTGGGAGTCCGAAAGAGCTCGACCGCTGAGGAATTCAGTTGGCTGAAGGGATTCGATCCGGCCGCTGAGAGTTCGAAGGAGCTCGGCCGCTGAGAAGTTCGGCCGGCTAAAGAGGTTCGGCTAAGACCCGTCTGCTGAAGCTCTTCCGCGGCTACTGATTGCATTAGGTTGAGCATCGAACTGGACTTCGGCATGAGCGGGGTTTATCCCCAACAAGACCTAAGCTCTGTAAATTGTAGAAGCAGCCAGCATAATCATGCCCAAATTCGAGAGGTCTGAACACTATTCTTTCACCCAAAAAAAAAAAAAATATTGGCAATAGTAAGAGATTCGATTATTTGTCCATTGAACCTTTCCTTTCTCTTTAAACAAACCATTTTCTGCATTCCATGTCATTGTCGACCAAGAAAACTAAAACTCACAATATAATCTGTAATTCTTGATTAACGATTATGTGCTTTTGGTGAAAAAAATTAAATGCCTACTTTCTCCTACTCCACTCCAACTCGTTTGAGAGACCGATAGCTACGATTCATGTTGGAGAGGCACAGCAACAATATCTATATTAATAAATTTATTATATTAAAATATTAATATTATATTAATATAATATTTATATATATTAGTATTATATTAATATAATAAATTATTATGATCTAATTTATATTATAATATATTAATATTATATTTATATTAATATAAATATAATATTATTATTTGTATAAAGTTTAGGAGTAAAAAGATATGGTTTTATATCTATTAAAGATATAATAGATATTTTATATAATTTTTTCAAAAAAATGGATGCTCAATTAAATATAAGCAACTCTGCAATTAGTTATTTTTTCATAGTCAACAAAACATGCCAAAATTTTATTCTCGTAAAATAACGTTGAGAAAGTTAACTGAGAAGAAAAGATCTTTCTGCAAACCAAATGAGTTCTTAAAAAATGATAAACCAATTAAAACCTTTGATTGGCAAAATAAAAAATAAGAAATACAACAAAATAAGTTATATATTTTGTGTTTTTTATTTTATCAGGATATACAACAATTCAAATGATATTATTTAAGAGACATGTTCTCCGAGAGAACACACTCTTTTGATGGAGAGATAAATAAAAAAAAAAAAATACTATACAAATTTTTGGGTTTAAAAGAAGTGCAACGACTAATAGTCGATAGGCCGAACTAACGGAAATGAAAAGATTGGGGGAGGCCTTTTAATCATGAAGCACAAGATGCGCCAAACCTCTCTTAATTTTTAAATTTAAAGAAAATAGATGAACAAGGGTCCTCCAAATGCAGTCAGGGCTCAACCATGACACGTTGCCACCACTCCTCACACCCAATGCAAATGGGACCCACCTTTAAAACTCCCCCGAAGCATCCAGTTTCTCCCACGTCCACATCCGATTTTGAGACCACAGAACCAACCCCCGGACTCCATCGGCCACACCTTCCGTACCATCACCCACTCCATCAGCTTCGAATTTATCGTCCGAACGAGAAGCCTATAGCCGTTGTGAGGCATCCAACCCTTTAGATTCTGGAGACCTTTCTTTCTTCTCCTGCTCCAATGGCTCTCAGCCTCTCCTCCCACTCTATCCGTCACCTTCCCTCCTCCCCGGACAACGCCCAGAAGAGCGTTCTAAGATGGCCTCCTTCTGTTCCAGTCCCACCACCAAATCTCTTGGGCTTTGGTCGTTCTTTAGTTGCAAGCAAAAGCTGTGGCAATGAAGGAAGGCTTGTGACACATGCAGTGAAGGAGGAGCAGACCCAGTCCTCTGGCTTGGCCGGAACGCAGGTCTCTGAAGCTGTTCCCTCTTCTAACAAGCTTGTTCTCGTCGTCGGCGGGACTGGCGGCGTGGGTAAGCATTCCCATGCTCCTCTCTTCCTGATTCTATATCATGAGCAAGAGTTGGTATAAAGAATTCTTGGTTTTTTTTTTTATGTGAAATGTTTTCACGGAGTGGTATTCTGGTTGACTATTTGTTGCGTTATGAAATTTAATTATTGAAATCCAATCACTGACGGAGTGATTGGGTGTCAATTTTTTCATGCAAGCATCAGCATTAGTTTCAGTGATGATAAAAGTAGTTGTGATAGGGCAAGCAGGCAATCTTAGGTAGGAAAAATTAGGGAAAGTTGATGACTGCATCTA